>VXAZ01004949.1:148805-161732 GCA_013399875.1 Gymnorhina tibicen | reverse complement strand
ACTAGTTTTTTTGTTGTATAGGTAAAATAACTGTTTATAAATTAAAGCCAACCAGCCCATCAAAAACAGTCCCCTCTGCCCTTACAAACATATTCTGAATGGAAGAAATACGTGGTTTGTTTGGGCAGGGGGTTCAGTTTTCTAACCTTAGTTGAATTCTGTCTCAAGAAAGGAGAGTCAACAGTGGATACGTGTTGACAAAACTCTGTACTCCCTGAACACTGGAAGTTACTTTTTGACAGTAAGACCAAAATGAAACATAAAAGTGAAGGACAGAAAGCATGATGTCAAGTATATCTCAGTATATGCAAGCCACATTTTCCCTCCTTTGAAGTAATCTCTTTCTCAAAATCTTTTTCTTACAAGAACTAGGAAAATAGCTGAATTGTGACTTTTGAGATTTTGAAGTAGAAAGCTGGTGGAAAAGTAGAAAAAAATGATTTAGTAGAATTCTGGTTGGGAAACTCCTATCCATGATGTTGACTACTACAGATGTAATTCTTTCACATCTCTGAGGAACATTTATGTGTAAATCAACTAACAAAGTTTATTTGATTTTAGGGTTATTGTTTATAAATTATGAAATCTCCAGAGCACCTGAAGCAGAACTTTTGTTGAATGAATAAAAATATTTTTAGGGGGATGAAAAATCCCTTATTAAATAGATATGTAAAAAATGTACTCATAAAGCTGGAACCAACATTTACTTTCTCTTACATTCTGTCTGAAATCTAAAAGCTCTAAAATTATCTTTTTTTCCCCATTTTTGTCTTTTTTTTTTAACTCTTTGCTCACTATCTCAGTTCAGCAGCTGGTGCAGGTATGGAGAAGTGCAGTCTTTTACAACTCCAAGTCCAAACATAAACAGGAAGTAGGTAAATGTCTTGGTTTTAAAGACAGGTGTCTGCCAAGGAAGACAGGAACCTCGCCTGGAATGGAGAATATGACCCCCTTCCCTCCAAATTATTATAATTTCGAAATTAAGACAAAGAGATGGGGAAAGGAATAACAGTTCTTTACTAGTATGTATATGTATAACAGTGCAAACAAACAACAACAATGGCAGCAACAACAAAGAGAACCAGAAACGCAGCAGCAGCCTTCTCTCGGCTGTCAGGCGCCTTCCCTTCGGTGCAGTTACGGTCACAGCCGGCAGGGGGCGCTGTTGGCTCCGGGCCGGGCAGGGCAGGGGCGATGATTCCCCGCGCCTGCAGGGGGCGCTGTGGCGCGAGCTCGGTCACGTCCTCATGTGGGTAATGGCGACTTGGCCGGGACGGGAAGGGCTGGAGAAGGGGCTTTGCTTTACAAACCCTCAGGGAAGTCAGTCTCGCTGCCCCTGTGGATAGTGAAATGAGCTGTNGGGGGGCTTGCCCAGGGTAGCAAGCAAGAGGTTGCAGAAACTCTGAAGCTGCAGCTGGAACCGCGGGGCATCCCGGCAGGCAGGGGGTGCAGACCTACAGTGTAGCAGAAACTCAGAGAAGTGGCAGAGAAACGGTGGGGGCAGGGCAGCAGCAGCCTGACTCCGAGCAGGGCAGGGAGAGGCTCCCTGGGAGAGGGAAAGGGGCTCAAGGATCCCGGGGTTTCCCCTGAGGCACCCCAGCCGATGGTGAAGCGTCCTTTGTTTGATGAGGTAGGGTGTTAATAAGGTCCCAGTGTTATAGAGGGGTTGGCTTTCGTAGGCTGGTTACATGTTACTGAATGAATGAGTTGTTAGGTTGGGGTTGAGTTCCATAGTGGATAAGTTGTAAGTTACTTTTAATTGGGCCAAAATGCGTGCTGATGTATGGGTGTAATGTCTCGGTGTAACCACTAGGGTGGGGGTAATATGAAAGACCTAATGGGGGGAATTTTCTAGAACTTTGCCACAGGGATAATAACATCATCCCGGACCCAGATTGGTGAACAAGCCAACCAATGGGATGGACTTATTAACAAATGATTGGTCAGGAATGCACCTTGGAATGAGCCAATCGGAAGCACGCTAAATGGACAATCAAAGAGTGGATTGAGAAACGGACCAATCCCGTTTGAAGAGAGACTCTAAGAACTCCTGAGCAGTGCTGCATCTGGTTCTCCTGCTGAATTCATCAGCAGAGAGCAATCAGTGTTGTGCTCACTGTTCACTATTCTGCTTTGTCTTCGGGATCTTTGGGCTTATCTCGGGGTCCTGTTCTCAGTTGTTTCTTTTGTTAATAAACTAGTTAACCTGTTAAAGGTGACTAGCTGATTGTTAGCACCAGTCCAGTGGCTGCTCTCACAAGCAGAGCTCCACTCACAGCAGGAGAAAGGCAGCAGGAGAGAGAACCCCGCAGTGGTGGTGAATTCTTCCCACAGCGATGGCAGCCTCCTTCCCCTCTGAATACCAAGAGAGCAAGAAGGAGTTAGCAGCTGCCCAGCCCCTTTTTTCCCCAGCCCAATTTTCCCAGTATCTCTGCTCTTCCCAGAGAAACCCTCAGATAAGAGTAGTGCAGCCAGGTGCCCTCCTCCCCTGAGCTTGGCAACTTCTTTTGTCTCTCTTAAGTACCCGGTCGTTATTGTTCCTTAGCAACAAAATGGGGGAAAATTCCCTAAGAGAAAGGAAAAAAAGGAAGAATCCTAAAACCCCAACAGTAAATATTGATAGCCTGGGAATAGTATTTCTACTCTGGAAATTCAAGCAGAAAAGCATTTCTTGATACTAATATGTTGCCTAATCTCAGAATATTAGAGTAAAACTATTATTTTGACTGGACAACTGGCTTCTTCTACAAGATCCATGATTTGGAGTCACTTGTAAAAGGGAAAAAGGAGAGGGGGAAAAAAAAGCAATAGAAAGAAAAGCTCAGGCTTTAAAAAGCCAAACCAGGGGCATAAATCAGGAGTTTACAATGGAAAAATAATTTCAAAAACTGTTTAGTTCCAGCTCACTTAAGAACAGCTTGTTGATAAATTAAAAATGTTTCTGTGGAATGTTTTTAAAGTACAGAGATTTCTTATTTTAATGCTTACAAGTTTTCAATGAATCAGGATAATTTTTCTATAGTGCAGTATCAGTACAGATTTACACAGTGCAAAGGAAGCTGATTGGGATGTAGTTCTATTTCATAAGTGAGACTGTTTAGACTTTTTACATTTGAAACTAGTGCTAACTCGCATTAGGTATCCACCTTTTGAATCAGGTCTTACAGGTTGGAGAAAGGCCACTTTTGCCTTACAAAAATGTTCTGTTAATTAGATTTGATCGTTAAGTATTTCCACAGTCCAATGAAGTGTGTTCCCATAATAGACAAAAATGTGTAGAAATGCTGAAATAATCATTTCCCAAAATAAAATAAACTCAACATTGTAGATAGTGCTAATATTAGCATATTATTTCTCATACTTTCTTGTCCCTATGTCATTTATTTATGATTTATTTTGCCTATGCCACCCTTTTCCAGAGAACACTCTTTTGATTAGTATATCTTGATTTCATATAGTCTCTGGCCTTCTAATTACAGAAAAATCCCCGAGGAGAATTGGCACACTAAGGATTCATGTCAGAGAAGTCATAAATATCCCTCAGTGCAGTGATTTCAGTCCTAAATCAACTCCTTTTACAGTTGAGATTCCACTAAGTATAACTTGGAAGACAGGAAACGAAGGAGAAAAGTAGGAGAAAAGATAGAAGATTTGCAAATAAAAGTATTGTCTTGAAACAGAATTTAATCTATTTAAAAATATCTAGTGAAGAAGTCAATGAATTAATATTCTAATATGATTCTCAGTGTTGTTAAAGTCAGGAAGAAGAAAATACATAAAGAAAGATATACTGGAAATAAATAAACTCTGGAGTAGTCCATGCAGAAAAACAGTGGTTGAAAATGGATAAATAATACCAAGTTTGTAAAATCTTCTGTGCGTGTTGCACAACAAACTTATTTGACTGGGGAATAACAGAATTTTCAGATACTGATGGCTACTAAGCTTTTTAGCAAGAAATCTAAATTATACTGATGGAAAACGAATCAGTTGTTCACAACAGGGAAAAGCATAATTTAGATTCTGTTATGGTGAATTGAAATTATATTTATACATGTATTATTGGAAGCTTAAGAAAATAATCTAAATGTTAAATTTTCCAAAGATAGTAGCATTAAGCTTCTGTAGACCAATGCTTAATTTAGCAAAGAGCAGATTGATTGGCACAGATAAAAAACCCCAAATTGGTAAGCCCTCTTTGCTTTTTGCATACACTTTCATACATTTGATAAATTTATTTTTATGATTTTAGATGGCAGAGACTCATTTTCATTAAATTTGTTTACCATAATAATGGAAGGACTGTCACAATAACCATTAAGTTTGATACATTTGCGTGTGTTCCCACTTCTCTCTGCCTCCCAGAATTTTCATTCCAGCCATGAGTGCTGGTGTTCCTTAGCTGTACATCTGGTACAGTGTTTCTGACAGCAACATCACTCCACAGGGACTGAATGTGCCATCTGTATGACACACTCAGTATCTAATGGTTTAAGAGCTAGAGACACATAAACGCCTGAAAAAGTACATTTTCCTGGTTGCTATGTTTTTGGTCTCTAATGTACATTTTACCAACAACGTATTTATTGCACAATGTCGCAGCTCTGTACTCCTGTATTTGTAAGTATGAGAAAGGAGGAGTGGACTTTAGTATCCAGTATGTCCTTGTTACATCTAACTGAAGGCAAAAGTAAAGAAGAGAAAGATTTAAAAACTCCTCAAAATAGGACCACAAGAGGTACTAATCTCCTCACCAGAAGAGCTGATTCTAATAGAAATGTAATGTGAAATCATTTTGTGAAAGAAAGAGTGTACAAACAGATGTTTAGCGCTGTCTATAAAACATGCAAGTGTTGCCCTAAGCTAAAGTAGTTAAAGGGATGAACCAACATTTCCCAAATAAAAAACATTAGATTCCTAATGGAAGTCACAATAAAATATACTTTTGTAGACATTACGTATGCCTACAATCAAGGCTTCTGCAAGACTTTTGCACTTGATTGAACTTCACTGTGATCATGAAGTACTGAAGATGAAGAGCACCATAAGTCAAACTGAGCCTGGTGAAACTGTATGGGAAAGATTTTCTGCATAAATCTAACTCCTTTTTTTTTGTAAGACAAGGAGAAAACATCATTTATGAGGTTTCAGTTTTATAAAGTGGAAAACACTTGAATTCTAAGCAAAAAAGAAAAGTGTTGCTGGAAGGTAGAAAGCTTTCAGATGGCCTTTCTGGGTTTTTGCTTGTTTTTCCTCTCAAATTCCTGCTGTTCATGAAGAACCAGTTTTTGTTCACTGTTGGCATTAAGGTTTATAGATACATACTTGCTCCAGAAAAAGGCATATGCTCAAAGTGCCCGTGATTTTTCTTAATAGCCACGATGAAGAATGTAGTCAGAAATGCATTTTGCATAGCAGTAGCAGCAGTAGCAGTCCTGGGCTATTTTATTTTTCTAATGACTCTGCCTGTAGCTTATTTTCTCCTTCAGCCTTTATAGGCAATAAACTAAAGAACACTTCTTTTAAAAACGTATGGCTCATATGCTCTTGACTTTGTTCCATGGAGAGCAAAAAGTAACAACAGAACTGAGAAATGTATTTCTCTGAAAAGAGCTAGTGCAAAAGTTGCTTATGTGATAATTTAGTAGTCAATACTATTATTATTCATAATGTACAAAAAACAGTAAAAGAAAAATAGAGTTAAGACATTCAATGCCAAAGTTGTCAGTCCAGGTTTTAAATACTGTAATTCAGTGTAACATTTAAGAGTTTCAGAGCTTATCATAGATTTTGCCCACACCAAGATAAATCTGTTTAGGGAATGACATACTGCAACACTTGTGTAGGTAAACTAATTTGAATATGACTACTGATGTAAGATCTATATTAAAATTTGGCATTAGCAAAACAACTGTAGTTACTCTTTGTCTAGTTCATTTGTTTTGTTTTTCAACTTTTGTGTCAGATCGCTTTTGCTCCTTGGTATATTAATTCTGTGGTGTAACAATGAAATGGATTTTGAAAATCAATGAGTGATTCTTGAGTATCTTGCTCTTTTTGGGAACACAATTTAACACATCATGAAGGCAGAAGAAATTTGGTGTTTGGTGTTTAGTCTGCAATAAATGGCTTATTTAAAGTTTCTTAAACACGTGAAAATAAAATCGCTGTAGCTTACAAATCAAATTTGAGAATCTTTTTTTTTCTTGGTTTTGCATGTACTTAGAGCTCACCATGAGGTCTACTAGAAACAAAATCGTAACTAACAGAACAGTTTATTTTTCTTTCTTTAGCAGAGACCTTATAAAGGTGAGTGCTTGACAAGGACATGTATATGTGATAAAATGTTAGATTAGTTTCTTCGGTGGCAAACATTCATGTTGATGCTGTGATCCTACCTTCTTTCTTCCTGCTCCTCTTCTTTTATCCAGAATGAAGGACAAATGTGTATTGCACTGGTGTGCAAGGTAAATCATTCCTATTCAGAATGAGCTAATGTTCTCATTAGAAGTTTATTGTTGCTCTGCTATGTCATTGGCACTTGTGCTGTCATCCAAAGGAACTGGAGACATAGAAGTATAACTGTTACCAGAGAAATGAAATTACTGTGTTGGCTGAGCAAAGACAGAACTGTTCTTTCACCCTTTTAATGTGAAGGACAAACTAGAAGTCATGGTCTGGCTGTCTTTCTGTTGCATATATAAAGTGTCAGTATGTCATAGAGCTTTTTGCAAATGCAGAAAGGCTGGCTTTTGTAATGTCAGGAGTAGAAGGAAAATTGCTTACCTTGTAATTTAATGAGGTTAATATTAGCATGAATGCACTTTGATTAGTCTAGAATAGGATAACACATGAGGTTTTCCAACTAGATTTTTTTTTTGGTAAGCATTCCAATGCAGGACAGCCAATAGCAAAGAAATGACAGAAACGTGTCAAAGTCACAGAATAAATTCCTTCTGATCCCCAAGATCATCTCTGAATCTAAAAAGAGCCCTATCTTCAAAAACAACCAGCACGAATTTTGATGCAGAAGTATTGCTTGTTATTTATCACAGTTAGTGATCACTGTATGGCATTCCCCAGTATAACAGGTGGCCTGGTACTGACTGAGTTGATTACACACCAGAAGCCACACAGAGCTGACACTGCCTGCTAGAACTGGGAGAGGTACCTTTAAGTGCAATGCTGTCACATTGAAGCTGAACTGTCCCCAGGGCTTGATCTAGCACTGGTCACTGGCAGTGCATTTTTCTAGGTATGTAGTTCTTGTATTAGCTGTGTCAGCTCTGAGGTGGTACTGAGCCACTGTGGTGTAGGCACACCCAAGGAAATACTGAAGCTGAAAAACATCAGAAAAAAACCAAGGTCTTTGGAAGTTGATTCCAGCCATACTGACTCACCTGGTAAGTGTGTCTTGACTTGTTCCAGGAAAACGAGCTTAGAATATTTTCTGTCAGTGACCTGTGTGCAACAGAGGCAAGGAAATAAGTATTTGTTGTGTTTCTATGCCCTTAGTTTATGTTGTAGAGAAGATCATAGCAAATTCTAACTTCTGTTTCTATAATCATATTTTAGGTCTGGCTTCTAGAGGTTGGATGTTGAAGAGAGAGGAAAATTCCACTACAAGATAACAGTCTCTGTAGCCAACCCACAGCATGGATTACTGACCTACAAGGAAGAGTAGTGGATCTCAGGTATCCGTTATCTGAAATGTAACTTCTCATTGCTTATGGGACATGTGGGGCATGACAGAGGAGTGGATTCCACATGACTATGAAAGGCAAACAGCAGACAACTTTTTATTTTGTTGCTACTAGACATATCCCCATCCAGATTGATCCTACTCTTTCAGTGATGCATCTTTTTAGTTTGTTTTACCAATCTGTCACAAAACTGGAAAGCTTCTTTATGAAATCATTCTACTTCTTCTCCATATTCCCTCTGTTTTCTGGGATCTGTTGCAGTAATTAGTAGACTTCCAGAAAGTTTTTCCTTCACCTTGCTTGAGAATGGCACTCCAGGTCTTTGTGTTTGGTTAATGAAAAACTCTTTTAAAGGTATTTGACGTTTAGGACTCGAGTATCATAACAAATCCTTCTGAAAATAGTATTCCTGTTAGAAACTTCATCACTGTGTTCAAAAATCACTAACTAACTAGTTAGTCAACATCAACTTACATATTGTAAGTATCATATGCAGAAAACAATGCTAAAGAGAGAAACAAGAAAGAATAGTCAAGGTGGAAGGGTGAAAAGGCAGGTAAGAAAAAAATCAGTACATTTATTCTTTGATTTCACTATTTAATTAGGCTTATCTTACTGTATTTAAACGTTGGTATTTTTGTCTTTTTATAGATAGGAGTCAAGTCTTTTTGAGTTAAAAACATGTCAGAGTATTTAGTTTATTGGGTTTTTAGCAAGTTGCTTTTGAATGTCTCCAAATTTAACTCCTACGTGCAATGAAATGAATTCCAAAACTCTTGTGTGGGATTGTTGTCATATACATGAGTGAACAGCAGAAAGTTTTCAAAATGAAGCTTTTGTGTGATTGTACTGTTTGGCTTGGTCTTTATCTCAAGATGGCAGATCTTGTGGAACAAGGTGTTGAAAATCAGTAGTTGAGATTCAATCCATTAAAACTGAAAATAAAAAAGAGACTTAATGTGAGTGGCAGAATAGTTTGATCCTAAAGTTCAGCCTAGAATCACATGTTGTTGCATTTGCAAATTCTTATTTAGGGATGGTGTGTTTCTGGATTGTTTTTTCTTTCTCTGTAATCACAATGAGACTATGGAAAAACACAGACTGAGCAAATTGCTGGTAGTATATTAAGAATGAATTTGATTCTGTTCAATCTGTGCTCATGAAATTTTCTTCCTGTCTTGTTAATATGTAAGGGAAACAGATAAGATTTCAATCAAACACCATTTCTCATATAGACCAGTGTCTGCATTTGAGTATAATGTTTACCCTAAAATGCTCTACCAATACGGACACCAAGAAATTGAATGAGAATCGGTTTTTCTAGAATTAATGCTAATCAGTATGCCTCTGTGTATATATATATCAGCAGTTGGTAGTGAATCTGCATATATAGCTGTGAAAATTGGAGCATCGTTATTTATGTTACCTTGTTTTGAAAATTGCCTTATGTTCTTTGACCAGGAGAAAATGGCTCACAACCAGCATGTTCTGTATCAGTTGCTAAAGGTCTTATGATATGCCTGCTTAACCTTACAACCTACCAAGCTGGTAGGAGAAAATTTAACCCTACACAGAAGCACTACGGGTGGTTCATCCTATAGAGAGGGAGTAAAAGTTTGGAGCAAGAGTGGCCAATATGTATCTTAGAAAGAAACAATTCAGTCCAGAGGAATCTGTATGGCTGTTCTAGAGACAAAGTATCTTTCCTTTGCTGGTAACTTTACCTGCTTCATATTGTAGGATTATAGGTGTTTAACACCCAACATCCCAGACAGGCCAGGACCGAGCACAGTGTGCTCCTGAGAAAAACTCAGTTATGCCTGAGAAACCACTTCTTCCAAGCACCAGGAGTGGTCACTTTAAAAAGGCTTCCAGTGCTTCAATAAAAGAAAATGCATTAGATAGGTAGTGTACCTGTTAGTGTATCCCGACCAATTTTCCATTTAGCGGGGATAATGGGGATAATTGAAGCACTGCAATTCATTTTTCATGGCGAAAAGTCTCGGGCACATGAAAAGCTGTAGTCATGTTCTAAGACAATTATTATTAGAATTGCATATATCTGACAATTATTTAGATAAAAAAATCTGCTACTTGCATATTACACTTTGAAAAGTAAATTCCTTTCTTCTGTTGAAGTTTAATCTTTTGGTGCAGAATACAGTCAAAATGTTACCTATTTGCAAAAGTTCATTGAGTTGCTGAGCTCTTATGTATACCTGCTTCTTTCAGGTTTTTATTAGTAGGGATACTAGAATTAAAGGGAGTTTTATCCAGGTTAGTGTTTATCCTCTGGTGCAATGTCCAGCCTGGAGTAATCTCTTTGTTGTGACATTATGCTGTTTTCTAAGGTAATCAGATGTAAAGATTAAAATAGTAACAGGAAAAGGTGGACTTACATGCTTCTCAGTAAAAAAAACCCTATCAAAATAAAACCTTCAGACTTCTAAAATATTGGTAGTACAAAAAGAAAAGAGACTTTGATAGGTGTCCTTTCCATTTTCTCCCTTCTGAACTAATTTTTTTTCTCATGAAATACTGACTTAGCATGAGACAAACTGGATTGAAAAGTTGGAACTGTTTGGAAAAAAGTGGACCACAAACAAGGTAAAGTAACATTTTATCTTCTTGTTATTAAAACTGTAATTATAAGCATTAGTAAATATTGTTCAATGAAATATCAGACATTGTCACTGAATTAATTTGTCAGGACAAGATATAAAACACTCTTATGTTTGCCTGTCATGTGTGCCTATGTGAATTGTGCTACTACAAATTGCAGCTAATTTTTTTAGGAGAGTAGAATCTGAAGTTTTCACAAATTGAATGTTGGGAAACTCACAACAAGACTACCAAAGTTATTTCTCTCCCCAGATTTGCCCCTTAAAGAATGGCTTATTTTTAAATTTATTTAGTATTTTAAAGTATTTTTAAATTTAGTTTATTTTTAATCGAAGAAAGAAGATATCAAGATGACCTATCAAATTGTCATCTTGTGTGCCTGTCCTGATGCATGCAGCATCCAAATATCACCCAAAGTGATATTACAATCACAAGGTCAGCATGTCAGAAAGATAGCCTGAAGAACACTGCTTCCCTTGTGATTGAAATTCCAGATAACTAATTAATTTTCTGCCTATTATGCTTTAAACTTTGGACAATTAGCCATGCTGTGTTCTCTAAAACAATCTGATAGTGTAATTACAATGGCAAACAGTCAGGAAGTACCTTTTATCTTCACAGTTCAATGTACAGAGAACTGCTCTATGAAATGAAGTCCCTACCAACACAGTATGTTATATATTTGGCTTTAATTCCTAAAAATTTTCTACTCCAACGCATTTTCTACTCAAGCTTTCCACAGGAATGTTGATTACCTGTAAATGTCCACTAGAGCATAAAAAGAACCAGTTCAACAATACTACAACTGTGTATAATGCTAATAATTTAGGTTAATGAATCTCATTTTCTCAGTATTTTGTTTGTATTGGACAGTTTTATAAAATTTTGCAGATAATGATAAAAATGGAAACAATTAAGAAAATTTCTTTCTGAGGTCCAACACGTTTTCATACAACATATTTCAGTATTTGAAAAAAAAAAGATTGCTTAGACCTCCTTTAAAACACCATTAATTTTTAATCTGTAGACCAATAAATTAATCTTCCTATTGTTTTGTGGCTCTTCAGGATATTTGGAGTGACAAATACTGTACAGTACAAAGAGAGCTGTCAGACCGGTATTGAAACACAAATTTTTACAATGGCATATGGAAAGAGAAGACAATGAACAAAGAATCCTTTAATTAAACAAGAACTCTCAGTACTGGGATAACAAGTCTTTGCTTGCAAGGATTTTTATTTTTTTTATTTTAGCAGAATAGAAAAAAAAAATCTTCCTTATTGTATTTCATTTAGAAGAGCAATTAAGAGTTTACTGTTCCTCTTCTGGAGTTGTTTGCAAGACCTACTTGCAAAGAGTTTCTGAATGAAAATACATCTGCTGTACTAGTTAAACAAAGAACAAGAGGCAAGCCAATACATCTAGGTTCAGCACATGAAATCCATGGCATAATTAATTTCCCTGAGAATACTATATTACAAAAACCAGTACATAACCACAGACGATTGAACATAACAGAAAATGAACAAAATGATTGACATAATTGCATACCAGGTCCTTTGCTGGTCATAGATGTATAGCATAGTTTTCATGCAGTTTTGTAGAAAAAAATAAAGCTGATTTAAACTAATATCCTCATGTATTTTCATCCTTTTTGATGCTAAGAAAGGCCTGTCAGGTCAATGCTGTTTGGTGTGGACTCGAGTTTGCAGCAAGGAGTGAGTGTACTTTGAAGGAGTATCATGCAGCTGTGATAAACCAGAAACAGGACAAGTGATCCAGTAAAGAGTGTCAGAGCCTTAATATTATAATGTATGGCTTGAACATCTTCCTGAAGAACTTTGCCTGTTGTAGCCAAACCGTATTACAAAAGCTGCAGAGAAGAGCACCACACCCTCAACAGGCCTTTTGACTGAGGCCCTGAACTACTCCTTAATGGAGATAAGCTGAAATCACTCAGGTGTGGGCTGGGGGAGAAGAATACATTCACAGAGAGATCAAGCTTAGCACCTTTGGGGTGGAGACCACAGCCCCAAGGGCCATCTGCTGCCAGGCTTGCACAGACCCTCAGACCAAGGGGTGGGGGGAGGAGAGGTTTTGGGTGTGCAGTAAAAAACCTCTGCTCTGAGGCAGTGAATGCCCATCCTCCGCTGTGCAGACCAGCTCAGCTGTGGGACCCCTGCACCCCGGGGAAAGCTGTATCCATGTGAAGGACAGCAGAGGGGGTGTCATGGCCCATCAAAGGCCCCCCCAAAGGGGTCCCCAGACCTGCACCAGAGCACTGCAAATGATGCAACAGCTCCACAATGTTCCAAGGGACAGTGTCAAACGTGGCCCCCTTAGGGGAGGCACCTGGGTATTCCCACCTGGCCCAAATGTATATTAATCCACGGGATTCTCTGCTTTTCGACAGCAGCAGCAGGTAGCAGGGGACCCTCAGCAGCAAGAAGACCAGATGCAGGTGTTATAAATGAATCGATTAATTCATGCTCAGATATGAAATATCATACTGTTAAATTGTGTCTTGGATCCTGGTTGGGGTGGGGTGTTCTTGGGCTCAGCTGAATGCGATTCCGGGAATCATGTATCTTTTCACCAAAGG
>VXAZ01004949.1:117262-148746 GCA_013399875.1 Gymnorhina tibicen | reverse complement strand
GGAACCGAGATATGGAACATCGAGAGACATCTGATAACACTCCCCGGTGATATACAAAATAATCAAGGACAGGATGAGCCTTTGTCCACTTCAGTTCCTAGAATAGAATCCCTTTATGAACATGTTGAATAGAAGTTAACTCTCCAAAACTCCGAACTCTGCGCGAAACATAGTATATAAGCCCGCTGCAAAAAGCAGCAGTTGTGAACTAAGGAAGTCTGGTATGATAGAGACTACTTACGTTCACCCAGTACCAATCCCGGGCTTGGTAGTGTGACTTTTCGATCGTGGCATCGCATTTCCGATATTTCGGCCATTCAATAAATTTATGTTATTTTATATTATCGAATTTGGCTATCTATTTATTTCACAGGTGAGCAATGAGACATCGTTGACTCTCGGAAGGGTGATATGTTTGTGCCTAACCCCGGTCACTGTCTCCCTGTTCCCCCCTTCTCTCCTCCCCCACTTTTTCTTTTTCTTTTTCTTTTTCTTTTTCTTTTTCTTTTTCTTTTTCTTTTTCTTTTTCTTTTTCTTTTTCTTTTTCTTTTTCTTTTTCTTTTTCTTTTTCTTTTTCCTTTTTCCTTTTTCCTTTTTCCTTTTCCTTTTCCTTCCTTCCTCTCTCCCCTCCCTTCCCCTCTCCTCTCCTCCGCTCTGCTCTGCTCTCCTCCCCTCTCTTTCCTTCTCTTTGCCCCTTTTACTATTAAATAAAATACATAATCTTTTTGGCACCTAACCTCATTTGGTTTTAATCATGTTTTTTGGGTATATTTTGAACCTTTCTGGGTCCAATCCATTTTATTCATGGAGTCTTAGTTTCCTTCGGTCTTCTGTGCTAAACTGGTTCATAACAAAGAGGAACAGCTAGATGCATTGTCTATCTATGATGACATCTGTGTCAATGGAGATTCTTTATTTGTCAATGCAAGACAGAAGTGCTTAGAATGGTTTGTCTTTTTTCGTGTCCAGTCAGATCTCCACAAAGCCTCTGCTAGAGATCTCTACATCTGGAAGTGAAGGCATTCCAGGCTTTGGACTATTCCCCTATTCAGAATCAGTCATTAGGCCATAGGAAAGAGGCAGAGGAACAGAAAGTGGAAAACTGACTTTGGTCTTGAGAACTCTAGTGTGTTTTAAATCAAGATTTCAGTTTAAGTAAGTATGCTAACTTAAATGGACAAGATGCTTACATAACATATGCAGACTTGCAGGAGATCAAAGTGATGGTTCTAGTGCTTATCTTTATTTGAAAAAGCTAGCACTACTTAAATTGAAAAATAAACACTTCCACTCATTTACCAGCAGTCCTGGTATACCAGGGAGGTACCAAGCAACTGGAAGTTTACAAATATTACAATCATCTATAAGAATGACTTGGAAGGATGATCTGCAGAACTTCGAGCCTGTCAGCCCGACCTCAGTGCTGAGGAACATCATGGAGCAGATCATCTTGAGTGCCATCATGCAACATGTACAGGAGAATTAGGAGATCAGGCCTGGCCAACGTGAGTTTAGGAAAGGCAGGTCTTGCTTGGCCAACCAAGCAGTGACACAATGACCCACTTAGTGCATGAGAGAAAGGGTGTGGATGTTATTTTGACTGTGGACTTTTGTGAAGTCTTTGACACCATTTCCCACAGTATTCTGCTGGAGAAACTGGCTGTTCATGGTGTGGACAGACGTACACTTTGCAGGTAAAGAACCGGCTGAATGGCCAGGCCCAGAAAGTGGACGTGACTGGAGTTACACTCAGCTTTTGGCTGGCCTCCAGCAGTGTTTCCCTGGGCTCAGTGTTCCTCAGTGGCTGAATGGCCAACCCTGTTTAATATCTGTCATCTGGACAAGGGGATTGAGTGTACACTCAGTAAGTTTGCAAATGACACCAACGTGTGTGGGAGTGTTGATCTGCTAGAAGACAGGAAGGTTCTGCAGAAGGATCTGGACAGGTTGGATTGATGGTTCAAGGCCAGTGGTCTGAGGTTCAACAAGGCCAAGTGCTGAGTCCTGCCCTTTGGTCACAACAACCCCTGCAGTGCTACTGGCTGGGGAGCAAAGTGGCCGGGAAGCTGTCTGGTGGAAAAGGACCTGGGGGTGCTGGTCAACGGCAGCTGAACATGAGCCAGCTGGCCAAGAAGGATAAGGGCACCTAGCTTGGGTCAGCTGAAAAAAGATCAGAACTGGAGAGAGGTCTGGAGCACAAGTCTGATGAGGAGCAGCTGAGAGAGCTGGGGCTGCTCAGCCTGGAGAAAATGAGGCTCCAGGGAGGATCTTACTGCTTTCTACATCTACCTGGAATGAGGTTCTAGTGAGGCGGTGGTTGGGCTCTTCTCCCATGAAATTAGCAAAAGGACAAGAGAAAATAGTGTCAAGTTATGCCAGGGGAGGTTTACATTGGATATAAGGAAAAATTTCTTCAACCTTAACAATTCCATGATTTTATGACTCTAAGTCTAATGAAAATCAAATGCATAGAAAGTTGTGTAATTAAAGGAAGTGAAAACTGCCTTAGTGTTTCCACAATTCAAATTATTAATCTATCAATTACTGCTGCCAGTAGCAGTATAGTTACAATAAATAAAACAGGAAATTGGAAAAAATGTATTAGTAAACGAGAAAAACAGAGGAAAAAGTTTTAGAAAGAACAAATTTTTTTTTGAGGCAAGGGCAGATGTAAACAAAAGTAATATCTGATACTGACAGATATATAGCAACCTTAAATGAAGTGAGGGATTTTTTCTTTGTCCTAAACTTAGAAGGTCAAGTTGGTCATCTGCAAAACAGGAAGGGCAAGGAAGAAGGCAAACTAACTCCAGATGCCTCTCTGAGATAATGTCAGGTAAGAAAGCAGGGTTCATCAATGATCACAACGTAGGTCCCCTTTCTCCCATGGTAAGCTTGTTACTCTTCTGTGTTGGAGGTCCAGATGTGGCAAGCATATGAAGATCTGGAATTGTCTTCTACTGCTGATGTTATCATTAGTCATCTGTGGTCCCTAAAAAATGTGTTACATAGAAAATTCTTGTTTATCCTATTCTTTTTTCATCTGTTCATGCTGAGGGCTTCCTGTACTGCATCTGTTTATATATTGTGACTATGGATTGGAGATATGGATAGATATATCCAGTTTTTCTTATGTGCCTCTAATTTATATACCAATATTTCCATCTTCCAGAAAACATCAACCAGCAGCTACAAATGTGTCAAGAGGTATAAGAGATATATATTCACTTATCCCTTGTATAAATAGATAAGTCACAGTAATGCAAAATATGATCCATCACAGCTACCTATCTAAACTTTCAGGTCAGAAACAGACTACTGTGAAATTGCAGTGATAGCAATGAAAATGCTGTTTTTTGAAAAATACCTATTGATGATGATGCACAGTGGATATAAGACTTTGCTAGTATTCTGCTGTGGAAGACAACTTTATTTTGAAATGAAAATTTAAAAAATGCAATTAATCAGGATAAAAAATTATATTCATGTTATCATACTAGTTTTAACAAGATTGAATCATACCAAGTTCAGAAAATATCTTTAATAAGAATATTTCATTTGCTTAATCACCTTTCAGAAAAAAGCCCTTCTGGACAGCATGACCTACTAACAGTGAACTACAACTCTAGGGTTTCAGTTTCAGAATTGAACCTTCAACTGGCTGCAATGCCAAATAAAAAGCAAACATTGTTTGTGTATGACTTTTTAAAACTATGCTGAAGGTATGGCTTCCTCTGTAAATTTGCACACTGAAAACAAAAGTAACACAGGAAAGGAGACATTTACTCTGGGGGCACTATTACAGTGAGAGATTTTAGCTCTTCAGAACATCTAAGTCCTGTTCAAAAGAAAAGTAAAACATTAATGATTGGTTGTGTACCCTAGGAGGAAGTGTTTGGGAATAAATCAGCTACACAAGCTAATAGTGAACAGATGTATGGAATTTCTTTTTTGATAGCTGACTGCTTAAAGAAGAAGGTAAAAACTATTTTTTGTGCAACAACTTCAGAATGCATGAAGCTATATTTTGGTTTTGCTGGTTTCCTGAATTGATTTATTGCATCACTTCGGATCTATCAGCATCCACTTCGGAAACATGAAAGAAATCAATGTTAGTTTCATCAGAGTGAGCCTTTTGTTTGGAGCAGTAGTGTATTTTGAAGTGAATATCTCAATCATTTCCAGTTACTGTTTCAATTCACAGAACTTTGGTGGGCATGAAGTAGTTTCTTAAAGAAACCCCTGAAACTGCAAACCTTGTTCCAGGTGTGCACCAGATGTGTTCTAGTGTTTCACTGTAATTGAGGGTTTGACTGGTTTTTTGGACAATATTGCTACACTTATACGGTGTGCTGTACCAGGAGACCAGACTAAATGTGTCTGAAGAAAAGGCCCTGAGCTGTAAATAATGTAGTTGTTGGGGCAGGCACCAGCTGCTTCAACACACTGATCTCCTTCAATTTCACTGAAGTAATGTAAACATAACACAGACACCCCAGGATTACTCAAGACAGTTCTAGGTGACCAAATACATCAGGAAGTGAACTATAGATTGAGGTACAGTTAAAATTTCTGACGTTAATAACATCCCAAGTATTCTGGTTTTGGGATAATATGTCTGGGATGGCCAGATTCACTCCTTGTAATTGCAAAACGAGTTTGAAGATCACAGATCAGAAATATATGAATGGAATCAAGTCTAAATTAGCGTCTGAAGAATATATTTAATATGTTAGCATCATTACTTTATAGATGGCATAAATATTATTACTCTGTGATAAATTCACTGCCACATTTTAGGTAATATTTCAGTTTTAGAGTAGTGGCCCCAGAGATTAGAAGACTATGCCAGCAAAACCTCAGTATGGTGGGGTGATTCTGCACCCTGGCAATGAACAACGCATGCCTAAATTTGGTATTTTTAAGAGTGAGAACATATTTGGGCTGTTTAAATAGTTAAGATTGACTCTTTTGTCATCCAGTGTCAAATGCAGTTATGCTTTGTGAAGTGGATCAGGGCCTTCTGAAATGAGAACTGAGACCACCAATACCATTATATTCAAATGGGAAGCAGTTGTCAGATGGTAACAATTTTGACAACTGCCAATGAATATGAAAAGATTTCTGTGTGCTAAACTGTCTGATATTATTAATCTTTTGAGCCATCATGTCTCAGAAGTGGCTTCATTGTAGCTTTAAGAGTATTAGTTCTGCACCAAGCTAAAGATCTTTATTTTTGTTAGCTGAGATCATATATATTTTCAAGATTTAATTTTCAGTATGAATAGTCCTTTTTTTTCTGTTTTGTTTTTTTAGAAAACAGGTTTAAGTACAGCTATGAAAGGAGCAGTGTCATGAAAGAAAACAGAAATTATTTTCCTAAAATCAATAATTAGAATCCTAATAGGTGTGAAGAAGGATAATATAGTTCTCCTATTATTTTCTGTATAATTTTTTTTCTATGTTTTCAAGAAGAAGGTTTAAGCTAGGGGTGGAGACTGGAAGGACTGAGATCTCTCCCTCATGAACTTGTTATCAACAGAAATAAGAGTAAGTCTTTCTGAAATGAAAAATGTTGTAATTTGTTCCACACTAATGGGGAGAAATGTAAGATATGATTATGACACAACCTTCACAGATTGAATTAGTGACAGATTAATGAAGAGAAAAAGAAATGCATTGTGGGAATCATGAACCCATGACAGCTATGTCATCCTTTTTGGGAAATTCACAAATTATGTCTCCCCAGGAGACTAGAATAAGAGTGTGATTAGCTCAGCATTGCTTTTCTTTCCCCTACACTGTAGTCTTTAAAATAATTAAAGAATAATGCCTGAATCCCAACTGAATGGCTTTTAAGGTTTAACTTCCTGAAGCTATTCACTGAGCTGCTCTTTTAAAGGAGACTGAACAGATCTGCACAACTAATTGTGGAGTAGTACACTGATACTCCTCTCCCATATCAATACCAATTAAGTCTGCTTAGAGTACATCCCACATTATTTTACTAGGGACAGAATTTTTAATCTGCTCAGGTCTTTCTGTGTCTGCAGGAATGCATTTTTGACAGTAAGACTTCAAATCTTTCTCATGACTCTGAATGACAAAAATTTACACAGTTACTGTGTAGTCATGAGAGTTGTAAATATTCTGTTCTTTGCTAGAGTGATTTTGTTTAATCAGCATATATAAAAAACAGCATAATAAGACAAGGTTGCTTGATATGTATTTCCCTTACTATTAGAAGGATCTGACAATTCATGGGAGCTGGTGAGAAGAGATCAGTGAATGAGCATCAGATTCCTTTTTGTGATGGGAGCGTCAGTGAAGGTAACTTTTCCCAGTTGGCTTAGCAGCTTGCATACTAGATTGAAGTGGAATTTTTTAGGCACCAGTCTTCAAGGAAAGACTAGTGCCTGAACAAGTATCATCATATTAGTCAGAATTTTATTTAGATGCTAGCAAACAAAGCAAACTGTGAATACAAAGATGAAAGAAAATGCCTACTTTAGGAAGTTTGGAAACAAGGTAAGAGACTGAAATATTCTATGTTTGTACATTCTAGCCAAGTAAACCCCCAGTATTTTTGGTTTATTTCAGTTAACTGCATGGACACCGTAAGCTTGCTGTAGTATTTTAATATTTGCCACTCCTACCACACAGTCACTAACACAACTGAGAGAAAGACCACCTCTCTTCATCAAGGCCATTTTTTGTATCCCATTATGATGTGGCCAATAAGGTGGACAAACAGACAAGAGTTTAGGCTTTTAATTGAAGAAATTTCTTGGCCTAGTAGGACCTGAGTAGAAAATGGTTCAAATTTTGCAGGCCTTACACATCTGATGCAGAAGGCAATGAAATCACATTAAATATCCAGAAGTCACACACAGACAAAAGTATTAATTATAGCAATTTTATGTATCTGTACCACCTGAAAATAAGGTTAGCCTATGTTAATAACCTTTTTTTTGCTTGAAAGCTCATTATTTTGATGGCAGCAGTGACAGAGACAAACTGGTATGTAATAACATGTCATGCTGTCTCAAAATACTGGACATGAATGATTTCTGAAGCACACATTGTTTCCATTAAAAAAAAAAAATCTATTTTTATGTGCCTGAAATTCAATATTTCCATTCGAACCAGAGGTGGACATATTCTAGACGATGTAGATATTATAGACTTTATTGTTTTAATGTATGCAAAAGTAGATAGAAGGTTTTATCTGGTGATTTTTATAACCAGTGCTGGAAACTTTATTATTATCAATTTAAAAAGTCCACTACTAGCTAGGTTCCTGATTGCAGAAATCTTGCTGTGTTTAAAAATTAAAGCCTGTGTTGTATTTTTAGAGAACAGTGCTGATCAGTAGTGGTAATGTGCTAATGTTGGATTGAACTAACTGTGCAATAACAGTAATGTAAAAGCATTTTTATAATTTCTGTGAAGATTTAACTAGTTATAAGGTAAAGTTTCACTTAAAAAAAGCTTAAGTAATTTACAGATTATGCTCAAGCAGTATTCTGACAAAGGATTTAGTGTTCAAATCATCCTAGATGATGTAGTGTGAACTTATACACCATCTTAAACATTCAAGATAGTCTAAGCGCTTAAACTGTTTTATGATGGCGTAAGTGCTTAAATTGCCTGAAATCCTCAGAGTAGTGTATGGTTTTAAGGCACATTAAGTCCTCTGGTGCCATAATTGCCTAAACCACCTCAGATTTTTCAAATGGCATAAACTTACAAATCATCTTAAATGATATTTGGCGCAGCATAAGGGCTTAGACTACTCTGTGGAGGTATAAATGCTGAAATTGCTAGTAGACTACTATGACAAATGTTTGCTTTTGAATTTATGTAACTTCTTAGAAACTGCTTGGTCATGAAGAGAATACTAAGGATCTAATCCTGATGATGCATTATATGCAGTGCCATAGCTAGAAATTCTTTAGTCATATTGCAGGATGCTGTAAACACTTGCTGAAGTGCATCCCTAAAAAACATCTCCGGAACTGCACATTGTAACTCCTGTCTGCCTCTGACTGCAGCAGCCAGTCTTTGCTGAACAGCCCAAATGACATAAGGCCATGATGCTTGACCCTATGCATGACCACATGAGTTTCACCAGCTGTAAGATCACTTTCCATTCCCATGTGCAGGGAAGGAAACTTACCTGTGCACCCAGAACCCACAGGTCATCATGGAGGTGAGCAGAGGTTTGTGGCAAATGAACAAAGAAGGATGAAAGATCTTATGCCCCCTTCACACAAGGTGCCAGATAGGTTACCCTTTTCTCTCTTAGTTGGTAGGAGTTATGAGAGGTTCCGTGGTTCCTCAAAATGCAGCTGCAATGGTTGTAGCTGCCATTCCTCCCTTGGCAGCACTCCAAGACTGCTCTTGTGTTCTGTCATTGTAAGGAGTTGTACACAAAGGGAAATGAACCCCTGATGCCCTCTTTCTACTCTCACTATTTCTTTTTGTAACAAAGCACAGCTTGTCAGACCCAGTCTCTAAGTGTGCATGAATTTGCTCTAATGAAAAAAAAAAGGAATATGTATGTTCTTTGCAAGAGTTTGAGGTGAAAGAAATAAGAAGTCAATAGAACACACGTGTTTAGTCTGTCTGCAGGGTTTCTTCCCCTCCATGATTTTGGGCTCAACGGTGAGCTTGTGAATGAGGAATCAGACATTTTATCCTTAAACAAAGAAAATAAATGTCTTTGTCAAAGGATTTAGGGCTTCATTATTTGTCCTTGTTTTGTTACCAAATGCAAATGATTCTGTACTGAGATGTCCTTGGTTATGATTGCTACAGAACCTCACTACATATTAAAGTTTTCTTTCTGCACATATACAGCATGGATGACTTTGTCTCCATAAGGATAAGCTTGATTCAGTAAAATAACAATCCCTGCCATTGTGAATCAGCACATATAATCTGAAGGTGATTTTTAACTTTTGTGAAAGAAGCCTGAAAATTTATTTGGATTGTAAGCTCCTATCTGGGGCTGGACCCTCCTATGCTGTAATTTTATTGACACTAAAGCAGGATCAAAATATCTTGATCATAAAGAGGCACGATTTTTGAGCTCTATTTTGATCATTTAATAAAGCATATACTAATTGAAAGGAGTATGAAGCTGTGCAAAGACCAGTAAAATTCTGTTCTCTAGAAAAATTGTTTATTCTAACTGAATGCAGGCACCAGCTTGAGAAAGTAGTGACCCTTAATTGCTCCTCCTCAGGAGCAGCTCAGAGAGGTGTTGCAACTAACAAGCAACCAGACTGTACTGGCTGATCAAATGATCACCTACCCCTGCCAGCTCATAATGAGACAGTTCTGGTTTATAGGAATTTTAAGGTGAAGTCATAAGATCACATGTAGTTGACACATGAGCCATGTTCCCTCCCTGCTACTGGTCTGCTGACTGTGGATTTGGAAGGGTGTGTGTGTATGTGTATGTGTATTTTTTCACCATATTCTTCCATTGTTTTTGGATATTCCTTCCTTTTAAATTTTAGTTTTCCAGCTGGCCTCTTGACAGACAATCTTAGCTACACTGACTTAGTAACAGACAATATAATTCTATCAGTACATTTTTGTGGATTAATTTGAAGTCTGCTTTACAACATTATCTGTTGTAATGTATCTATACTTTCAGATATAACAGTGAACACACCAGTTAGATAACAGTTCTGCTCAGATTTTCCTCGTGTATCATTTTATTTTATTAGAAATATTACAAAAAAATGTGACAAAATGTATAGGATACTATTTAACACTGGGGAATCAAAGCAGATGACTTTTACTTTAAACAATGAGTGCCAGTACATTAGCAGAAATTTAGGGGACTAAAAATATATCATTTATACTTTCTGTGAGTGGGTGCTATTCAGTCCCTTTCAGCTAAATTAAAGAGATTCTGCTTGAATCATTGATTTTCTGGTTGGCTGAAGAAATAAAATAGCATTAGATTAGGCAAATTTAATTTGTTGAGAAATTTTAACTGAAGGAAATAATCAGTTTTGGTTGAAATAAACATTTCTTTTTGTCTTGGAGCATTTCTAAAAATAAGAAAATGAAGTGCCACTCTTAAAATCAATCACTGTGTAGTCAGTTCGGGGAGACCACCCTAAATTTAATCCAAGTGAATTTAATGAAAGCACTGTGAATTTTTCAAGGGATGCTGACTTACACTGAGTTTGTAATCAACCTTCTCCTACAAAAATAATGTTGCAAGTGGTGCTATGAATGGTTTAAGCAAGTGAGAGGATTAAAATAACACTGGCTTTAACTCTTGTTTATAACTCTCAAAATGTCAGGTCAAACAAGAGCATTTGCTTTTGAGAGGAGAAATCTTGTAAACAATGTTTCTTTCCATAGCTCAGTAATTTGGATCCAATGCAAACTAATGAGTTAGTAAAACTGATATTCCTCATTTGTTTAAGTATCTGAAAAAGAATTTCTGAACTGATAATTACCTAAAACTGAAGTACTGATTTGCCTTAGCAAAAATGCACTGAAGGTACGATTTTCAGTACAAGAAGAAAACAACAGCTGCTCGGCAACTGAGGGACTAGTTAGAAGCCAAACTAAGCACCCATGAGAGAGGCAGCAGCATGGGAGCACTTGAGTGAACTCCAGCCTGCAGTACAGGGGGAAGCTCTGTGCGCAGCAAGAAGTAAACTGTTCTTGTTTCAACACCTGTGAACAAGTCACGTTGTGAAACAGGAGATGTGGCAAGGCCTTGTGCTCTTGCTGTTTGCCGTCTGCAAATGTGAGAATAAAATGTTCCACTCTGGTTAGCTCTTTAGGCCACCTGGTGTTTAGGGTGTTTGGGTGTTGCTCCATATAGTTCACTCATGCAGTTCAGAAAAATAATAGGGGAAACCAGAGCCTGGCACAAACTGACTGTGGCTAAAATTTATCATGTGGTTTTGTTACCCTGCTGACCTTCATTGTAAGGCTAAGGAAACAGTGCACAGTCTAACAGCTATGTAACTGAACTCTAGGAAATAATTATTTGCCGCAACTGTAATACTTATGAAACTTGCTACTTCTTTGAATTCAAAAAAAGTTTGAGTGTGAGAGTTGTCATTTTTGTAGAACTTAAACAGAACACCCCAGGCAGCCATGAAAGTTACGTACACTTTTACGAAACTGGTCACACAATTTAGGGAAGGCAGTTGGCCCACAGCAACAGAAGTTGCATGAGAACAGCCAAAGAACAAAGTTCAGTTCAGACTTCAGTGTGCAAATTGTCTGAGCATCCTCTAGGTTAGAATGGGGCTTGCTGCCATTGTGACAAAATTACAAAGGCAGTTGTAGATTTCCTGGACAAGTATCAGTCAGGATGTATTTTCCTTTTTTTTTTTTTTTGAGTGGCCATTTAAATTTTCAAATGAATGTGAGCTGTAACATTTTGTATGTTATAAATCAGATGCTATGATACTATGGTACAAAGTGTTCTTTCCATTCACCACTACAAGGGAGCAGCAGTATCTGCCAACCAAGGATTAAAAATCTCTATAAACAAACATACTAATCTTATTGTTTTCACAATAAGTTAAGTTGTTGCAGAGGAGCTGACTATTACAGGAATAGTTCTCTTGTTCTGAGGAACATGTCCCCAAGCAGTCATCTGCTCAACAGGGAATAAAGAGCTTCTCCCAAAGTAGCAAAGCACAAAGAGAAAGGAACAGCAGGGAAAGCAGACATTTTCCACTGAATTTAAACTGCAGTGTCACCAAAATCAGGACCTCTAAGTGCACTGCAGGAACACATTGCTTATTTTTTATGTCCCCAAGATTCATAAGAATCTCTTAAACATAATTAGTATTCCTTTTCTGAAGTCCAGTATGATCTCCACAGGAGCTTGAAGTGTGTTAATTTTAGATCTGCATGTCTTGCTGTTTTATAAACTTGTCCTCCATATGTTATAACATTCACATTCACAGTACATTGCTAGTGTCATTTTCCCATTTTCTTTTGAGCTTTATGGTATATTGGGGTTTGCATTTAATAACTAGTTATGTGCTGAGGGGGATTGATGTGGTTTATGTTTTATGAGTTTCAGTGGATTATTAAGGATGAATTCATGTGGGGGTGGATGAGTTCTTCCATCTATATATATATATTTAATTTTTCTTGCTTTAGGGTTCTTTACAGACTGCAATTGTAAAACCTGGGAAGATTCATCACAGCTTCACTGATAGTGAATTTGGCTCACAGTTCCTGTCTGAATTTTCTATCTTGCTAGGATGTGCAGATCTTAAAATACAGTGCATTCATTTTCTGAACATAGGCTCTTTTTTATCTTGTGTTTTCTCAGTTACCTTTTTTGTTCATTTGTTTGTTTAACTCTTGGTTTTGGTTTTGCTTATTTTAGCAATATTTCTCTTTCCTTTGTATTGTATTGGAGCTCTACAGAGAATACTGTTGACACACTGGTAGATCTGCAAGAAATCTCACCAGTACTTCCTGTAGAATTAGGGTCATTTTGAAGTCCATAATAACTGTAGTGACACTAAATAAAGACTTGTAGCATTTTCAGGAACTATATTACTTGTCTTGATGACATTGAAGCAATTGAGACCCCTTCTCTCTATTGTGAAAGAAAACAAGAACACTGTGCAAATAACAGGATTCATTGGCATTTAGAATCTTAATGCATTTTAAGTTATACGTAATTGACTTTCTAAGGCAAAAATTTAAGGCATTGCTACTTCTGAGGCCTCAGAGAAAACTGTGAGTAGGATTAAGTAAATCTTTATGCAAAGCCATGCCCCTCTAAGGTCCTGGGACAAATTTTCAAAGGAACTTTCTTGCTAGCAATAGAAAGGTGCAAGCAGGACATTTGTGCCAGCTTTCTCTAGCTAGCAGGAACACCAACTAAATTGAAGAAGAATCAGCAAGGTGTCACTATGCACCTGCAAGATGAATATGGAGCCAGGTATCCTGGAGGAATTAGTTTCCTGAATACCAGTACTTGCAGAATCTCACCACAGTACTTCACTGTGCTAAACCAGCAGTGCTGTGCTACACTGACACATTCATTTTGCCGTACAGACTTTATATGACATGTCAAGAGATGAAGGATTGATACTGCCAACAGCAGACACATTCTTTTACTGTTCACCAGCCCTGAAGTGGAAATTTCTTGCTCCAGCCCTTTTTGTAGTCTGTTACCTTAATACAGCTAGACAGGCTGGGCTGCAGCTTTACCCTTCAAAGACTAATTTCAGCAGATGGATCCCCATGTGGCCAGTGAACCTACATGAAAATTGTTACTAATAAAGCAAACCCTGTAAAATTCACCCTTTTCCTGTTTCAATACATTGCTGTAAGTTCACTTTCCACAACATACACTTAGTGAAATATTGCCACAAGCCAATGCATTACAGCTTATTTTATTATTGAAAGCTCATTGAAAAAAGCTGTTAGACACAGTCCAAACCATTACAAAATGCTACTGAATTATTCTCTTAAATTGGAGTAGAGTACATTTTATTGCAGAGGATCCAGTAACTCATATAGAGAACCTATCACCAACACTTTCCTTTTACATTAGCACTACTTTTTAAAAATTATTTTTAATGGATAGAGGAAAATTGGAGTTTCAAGAAATTAAAGATGAAAACTGTATTCAAACATGTATGATAATTAATACTTGAAGCTTCATAAACACGAGTCTTCTTAAGCTATAGGACATATTTAATAGTGTGTTTCTTTTTCTCTACAATATAAATAAAAATGTAGCCCAAAATATTTGGCTCAACAAAACTCAATTGATTAAAAATTGCTTTGGATGAGAATATCACTTATATTAAAGAAGAAGCTTCAGTTATTGCTTTAGTATATCTAATGTGAAGTGGTTCACAGATAAATGAGTTTGTCTTTCTAGTAATTAATGTTTTCAGCTTCTGCAGTCCATTTTCTATCTGCTTAACTTTTCATGAGTGTCAGGTCATTTTACCTTCAAATGGACAATCTGATTTTTTAAACAGAGAAAGCAATATCCCCTTGAAGCACTATCTGCCATTATGAGCTTTTCATAGGCTTCTTCTCTAATTCTTAGTTACTGAATAAAAGGCAAAAAGAATAAATAAAGAAGGTAAAGAAAACACAAAAAGGAAAATCTTGAAAGACAGAAATGACAGTGACTACCACATGGCTGAAAATTTTTATTTCTGTAAGAAATTATGAGCTGATCTGGGACAGAAAGCAAATTCACAATAATGTATTTTACCTGTTCCCTCCAGTGCATTTGCTTTCATGCAATAGCGATTGTATGGCTTACCAGCAACAGTTTATATTTGCCAACAACAATCACATAAGAGCAACTGGATTATTTCAGTTTTATCTTGTGATTAAATACAAGATATCTGTGGCATCTTTTTGATAATGAGTATGTCATGTGATGCCTCTACTATTTCATGGAAAAAAATGTAAATTGTCCTCCTTCACTGTAGTTCTGCAGAAAGTTTTCATTCATAACTATGCAATACTGCTGAAATAAAGAGAAAGTCTGGGCATGTCTTTCAATACAAATTTCTTTGCTTGTGGTAATGCTGTTCACACATAATAAGTAACTAGGCTTGGTGGACTTTCTCCATGATTACTGTGGCTTTAGGTGCTATTGCTGTGAGTTTGCTCAAATTCCTTCCTGTTACACTTCCTTCAAATTCTTTCCTCATTACACTTCTGGTGAACGTTAACATATTATTCTTTGAACTCTTGTATTTCCTTAGTCATTTACTTTTTCTCTCTCAGAACCAGACCAGAAAGGCTTTTTTTTCAATTTAATTTATTTGCAAGCTAAAATCCATAGAACTTCATGTGCATTCCCAGCATTTCACAGAGATCTGCACTCCTTTGCAGGAAAATGGGAGGTTCCTCAAGCTTTAACCACTATTTATGTTGTGTATTATTTACAAGCATATCTATCATCCCAGATGTCAGAAGTATAGGGCATAGACAAAACTAAGAGGGTGTCTAAATGAGCTGGTATAGACTATACACAAACACTAATGAAGTACTGGATTGATGATATGTCCATGCTGCCAATTAGTGGGATGAAAAGGTTTGACAGATAGATTAAATGTGCTTTGGTTTTAAAACAGTTTCTGTTATACCAAATATAAAAAGAACTTTTCAAAACACTAAAGATTTCAAAGATCTATTATCTCCCCACTGATTATCAAGTAAAGGATTTCTGTGTATATTTTACATCTTGTTGCCCAAAATATTAATTAAGTGCATTTACTTGTGGTTCTTTCATGGTCTTGACAGCAACTGAAAGTATTATAGAAGGAATGTGCAATTCAATTGCTAACTCTTAAGTACCAGTGGATTTTTTAGCAGTAATGTGGGAAGAAAAAATTGTCCTACTAGCCTGATGGTTGATATTAAACACATTTCTGAAACTTTTTCTGTTTTGCTGTTTACATATCAGAGTTTTCCTAAGTTATGAAAATTCATAAATTATGAAAATTCCTCATAAATTTTTCATTATGTTTGTTTTTTGCATCCCTTGGCTGGGCTTCCAAATGCTCACCAGTTGAATTAATGCATATATACAAATGAAAAATAACAACATTCAACTTCAGAAATGAAATGTGAGACAATTAAATCTTACTCAAATAAGAAGCTTTTGACAAGGAGATTTAACCCTAATTAATGCTATTTTTTTAAACATTTCTAATCTTCTCAGTTCCCCAGAAGTATCCATTAAGAGTCTTCAGAATTACCTGATCAAGGAAATTTAGTAATGTTCAAATTCAGATATCAGTTGTCCTAGTTTAAAATGCTGCTTCACTTACAGGAAAGTTGCACATTTTTTTATTCTACTTTTACATTTAAAGTATGCCAGGCCTTAAATAAAAATTTGAGAAGGTGAATGTGGCAAATGTTTCCACTTCCTTGGACAATTAGCCAATTAGTGAAATTAGGCAAGTCTGAGATTAGGATGAGTCTGAGATTTCAAGAGAAAAAATAACCATTCTTCTAGTTTTTTGCCATGTCTCTTGGAAACATATTCTTGTGGGTAAACCACAGTCTCTCAGAAAACGGTGAAGATTAAGGGATAAGTTGCTAAGAAATTTAGTGAAACCTCTTTCTCATAGAAAAATATTAAATCAAGAATTTAAACCTTGAATTATTTATGTTTTCTCAATATCTCTAACTCTTGGATCTCATATTCCTTGCTACTCGATCTCCTTATAATTATATTTATGTATCCCCTAAAAATGATGACTTTTTCGTACCATTAGAAAGGACTTTTCATAACTAATAATTTAGGGCTGTTAAACCATGACCTACCACAATTACAGACAGTAAGACTTTTTAGAGCTCAAAAGCTGGGCTTTTTAATTACATTGGTTTAGCAAAAAGCCAGCTTTGGGAAATGTTTGGTCTTAAAGCAGACAAGTTATTTTAACTTTCAGAGCTGGGATTCAGTTTTCATTTCTATGACTGGGGAACTTATGAAGTTTATAGAACTTTTGAATTCTTCCAGTGTAATTTTATGCTACTATTTTTTCTTTGGATTTGAATATTTAGAAATCTTAACAGAAAGGGAGGAATGAGTCCATCATTCCTACAGGTCTTCTGACCTGTCAAGCAAATGTAACCCTGCATGCATGCATATATATATATATATATACATATCAAAAAGCATAATGAACTAGTATCATTTTGAGTCTGCAGATCTGCATACAAATTTCAGTGTGGGGTTCATTACAGCAGACTAAAAAGACCTACTTTTATCAAAGCATAGTTTGGATTGGTTGCTTCATTTCCAGAGTGAGTGGGCAGTTTATTCCACATGAACCTCAACTCTCAGCTGGAACTGCTGTTAAACATTCTGAACTGCCAGTTTAAATTTTACAAACAAGGAAAATACATACTTGGCTCATACTATAAAGATTCCTTATTTCATTGCAATGGCAAAAAAGGTTATTCTAGGATATGTGGTTATCATAAAATAGTCACAGTCCTGAAAGTCATGGATTCAGATTATTCCAATTCAGGACAACCAGTCCCTTATTCTAAATCTTTTATTGCCTAGATAATGAAAACCATATTAAGCTGGATATGACTGACAAAGAAACTAACCTCTAGTTTAAACATTTTAAATGGCTTTCTTTTTATTTTTTGGTCTTTACCTCCGGTTTCTAGTTTTTACTGATAGATTTCTATCTGCACAATGAACACATTGTTCACAGAAAAAAATCCACTTGAAACCATTGCCTGCCTTAGTGGTACAGGTCTTTTGTTTTCTCTCATGAGATAAACTGTGAAAGTGACATTATCATGTACTAAAATTTTGGGAAATTCGAGTCCTAGGTTATCCAGGAGAAGATATTTTGGGAGATGCTTGGTTGTTAAATCATTACCGGTGGAGGGCTTTGAGCCCTTGGCACAGGAGCCCTCTGCACTCCCTTGGAGAAAAGATACTTGATGTCCAAAAGACTCTCCCCAGAGATAAGCAACTTTCCTCGGGTTTAGGATGACAAAATGAACCACTCCCAATATGCCTTGTTTAATAGCCTGTACCCAGTTGGCTATTGGTTTATACCCCACCTCCCCCCCCCGCTTCCCATAAAAAGCCTCTGCTTCTGCCCCTGAGTAGGGGGTTTTGTCACTGGCTTTCTGCTCGCAGGGTGGCTGGACAATAAAGGCTACCTCTGTGGAACTGCCATACGAGTCTCCTGTCTCTCTGTCCCCGAGTTAGCCTTGGGTGATTTTGCCAAGAGCTGAATCACAAGAGCTGGAATCACTTGTAGCTGAGAAATTGCTACACTTGCTGAAAGCACCTGGTGCTCAGGGAGGCCTGCCAGTGCCCCTGGAAGAGCTGTTCTTTGCAGGACACTGTCTCTCCAGGAAGGTCGTGGCATACCGGTGCTGACCAGCATCAGACCTGCTGTGATAACTACCCTGAATTACAACTCTTTAAATTAAAAAAAAAAAAAATCCTTATTTTTCCTTCTAACACCATCATGATTTTAATGAATTTGAGGACTTAAGCAGTTGTTTTTTATTATTCAGTGTGGAAGTTTGAGGCTCATTTCCATAACAGTTACAGTGTACTCAGACCTCTAAGCTGAGACAGCAAATAGACGAGGATTGTTTGATGACTGCAGCTCTCTGATTCCGGACAGATATCCCTAGATGATTGTGAAAAAAAAGAAGTAAGAGGAATAAGAGGCATAAATTTTGGAGAGTTTGTCCTCAGGATCCTCAGCAGAGATCTTGGCTAAATGAAATTCCTGACTTTGAATCAAATCAGATGCTGCACCAAAATGTTGTGGTTTATTTTTGTCTTACTGGATAATAGGAGTGTTTTTCATATGCTCATTTCAGGTCTAAACCTGGATAATAAAATGCAAACTGTGTCTGAACAAAGAAACCAGAATTATGCTTACTTGTTTCAGTATTTATATGACATTATTATATAGGATATCTGAAAAAATGTTGTCTTTGTTCTTTAACATTGAAGTAAATCAGTATTTTTTTCCATACTGGGATGAAGGATAAACTACTCTGTAAGTGTTTATGGTATGAATGATTGAAGCAGAGTTCTTGTCTCAAAAATAACTTAATAAAAGGTGGTAATTTATTTAATGATCCACTTCCATTAATGAATTACAAGAAAATTATTTCTTAATCACTATTAGACAGTCGTTCTGCTAATTAACAACAAAATACATACTTTTAGCACAGAGAACTCTGTCAGACCTAGGTGTGACTTACATACTGAAAAAAATCCTAAATTCAGCTTTCATTGATATGAATCTAGTCCAGTCTTAGAGTTATGACTTGATTGTAAAGTATAACTGGGAAAACATTTGTGATAATGTAAGGCAGGGACAGTAGTGAAGTAGGAATGGAAGTTGAAATCGGAACTGTAAAATAGTGCTGGTTAGATGGAAGTCAAAAACCAGAATAAGGATTTAGGCCTAAACATGTGCAGAAGCAGGCAAAGTGAGAGCTGTGCCAGGAAGATTGCACAGAAGAAAGGTCCTCCACGCTCTTGAATATATAACACTGCCTGAAATCAGGGAGGAGGGGACCAGTCGCCCAAGTATATGCTGGTAAACCCCTTTGGTGCAGTGGGACATTCCAGTCAGCTCCAATCCTGCTTCAAATGTGTGCACCACTGTCAAATCTGTCCATCTTGTGCAGGTGTCTTGGGAACTTACACTGTCTTAAATGTCTCATAAAAAAAATACTTGTTTTTAGGCAAACTCAAATCCTGTCCCTCTGGCCTTGCTTCCTTCCACATGAAGGCAGAAAAGAAGGAGGCAAAGAAGTACTCGACTCTTTGTGGCCACCAGTGCACATGTTGTCTTTGATCATGGTCACTAGTAACATGGTTGCTGACTGCCATGGAGTCAGTTTAATGGTATGCTCTAATGTTTTATAAAATAATTAACTAATTAAATCCAATGATATAGCATATCATCCAGTGAGGCAAATACCTTCTGGAGAAGCTCAATGCCAAATGCCTACATTCCTTCTTATAACTAAACTTACTTAGATAACTCCTGCATCTCTCTGAACTACAAAGGCTTGCATAGATAGACATGCCCTAAAACTTTGTAGAGGTTAAGTAAATTTAACTGAGGACAATTGCAGCTGAAGGTTAATTAGCCACCCCGTTGAAAATAGAATAGGTTTTATCTCACCTTCCCATTAAGGTCCCATTAAGGTTCAACAGCACCCCAAAAGAAAAAAAAAAGATACAGAATTGCCATTATTTGTCTGGAAAATTAATAGACTATAAATCAGAATATGTGCAAAGAAGGACTAAGCTGCAGAGAGGATTTTTTACAAGATTGACATTATTCAAGAAACCAGTCTGCTGAGTTAGAAAATTTTGTTGTTATTTCATAGTTGAATTAGTATATTGGATCTTCTCTTGTACTTGCTGGAATAAAATGAGGTTTATTAATCTATTTTCATCTCAGAAAGATGCCTCAGATGTTTTCTTTTATTTCTTTTTCTGTTTTTTTAATATCACCCTTACTGTAGGAAGTTCAAGGCTTACCTCCTGGATCTGAAAATCTAATTAGCAGCTCAGACTGTAAATTTTTAGTTTAGAATATGAAAAAGAGGTTGTGAATGAGCATTGTATGATGGCCAAAAAACAGACAAGAAAGAAACTCAAGAAAACAAGACTCTAGAAGAAAAATATTGGGAAGTTTTAGGTAACTAGGTGATCTGGGGGAATTGTGATAATCTCCAGATTATCTTTAGATAAGCATTTCTCTGCAGGAAAAAAGACAACCAACCATCTAAATGTTGATTAAAGAGCTTAGATATATTATTCATATGACTTCTAAAATTATATATGCCAGCTATTTAGCATTTATTATACTAAATAACTTTCTTTAATTTAACTTGTTCATGTAGTTGACATGAATCAAGCTTGGAAAACTGCAGTTTTCTAAGTGTCTTATACATTAATTCTTCATTAAGTTCTCTAGAAAGAGAAAGGATATTTCATTGTATAGCTTGAAATTTTTAAGAAATGAGACTATCCCTGTGAGACCACAGACCATTTACGATCACTAGATTGATTTCTTTCTGTGTTAAAGTCTTGATGATATTTTTCAACACAGTTCATTGCAAGCAGGATTATACATCAAATACACACATTCACTAAAGGGTCTTTGGAGGCTGTACTAAAGAGATGAAAATTTGGGCAGCAAGGGAGTAGTAGTGTTTAATAGTAAAGAGGCAGAACAATACCATCATATACTAAGAATAAAGAAAGCCAAGCATGGTACAGGAGTGGTTGCAGTGAGAAGATGCCTAAAGCTGATAGTGCCAATGTCAGCCAGATCCAAGACAGATCTGTCACTGGCCTAGTCCATCAGCAGTGGTGGTAGCACCTTTGGGATAACAGATTAAATAAGGGGGAAAAGTTACTGCACGGCATGAGCGCAGGAAAGGAGTGAAAGCAACAGCCCTGCAGACCCCAAGGTCAGTGGAGAAGGAGAGGCAGGAGTGCTTTGGGTGCTGGAGCTGAGATTCCTCTGCAGCCAGTGGTGCAGACCATGGTGAGGCAGCTGTGCCCCTGTGCCATCCTGTCTAAGGGATTCCACACTGGAGCAGGGGAAGAGTGTGAGGGTGAAGGAATGTATAAAGAGCTGGCAACTCCCATTCCCCACTCCCATGTGCCGCTTGGGGGAAAGAGGTAGCAGAATTGAGAGTGAGGTTGAGTGCAGGAAGAAGAGGAGGGGTGGGGAGAAAAGTTGTTTTCAGATTTGGGTTTTATTTCTCATTATCATGCTATGACTTTTGATTGGCAATAAATTAATTTCCAAGTGGAGTCCATTTTGCCTGTGACTGTAATTGGTGAGCGATCTCTCCCTCTTCTTATCTTGAACTATGAGCCCTTCATCATATTTTCTTTGCTCTTCCCAGGCAAAGATGGGGAGTGATAGAGCAGGTTGTGGACACCTAACAGCCAAGGCAAAACCACCACATATCTAGATGGCCTTGTGTCTGTGATGTCTGTCTTTGTTGGGATGACAGTGGGTGCAGGAACTGGGTCACGATGTTAAACACAGCTCTGGGACTTTCCGAGACAGTTTCTCATTATGGTGCAGACAGTGTTTCACAATATATTGCAGAGTAGGTACTTGCTCATATCCTGTCCCTAGACAGGTACTTGCTCATATCCTGTCCCTGTCCTAGGTAGAGAGCCACCTATAGAGTTTTATTACCAAGTGGGGTAAGTTAGGTATTATTGCTCACCTTATGGAAGAGTTTTGACTGAGGGTCTAAATAAAAAAACATACTTATTCAATGTAGACTAGACTCGAAGAAGAATTACAGGTATTGGCATGTAACAGAGAAGGATTTGGAATATTGATGTGTGCACCTGAAGAAGGAAACAGGGATATAACGAACAAAATAGGTATGGTCTCTACAACAAGAAAACTCTACTCTGAAAAAACAATACTCAAGTTCTAAACATATAAATATTCTGCAGAAGTGATAATGCAGAAAAGCCTTTCCTTCGTTTTACTGCTATATCCTGTGGCAAGCAAGAAGGAGGAAGTGCTCCATAAATTGTCATTTTACCAGCTTCCTTTGAACACCACCACATAAAACTTAGCTTTGCTTCAATATCATTTGCATTAAATTTTCATGAAGGTAATTCACTTCATGTTGCATTCTGCTTTGTGGTAATAGTTTCTCCCCGCTTTTTTTTACAGGTCTAACAAGTATTTGTTTACCAGCATCATATTTTTTGAACTGCTTCCAACTTCTTTTTGCCTCAACCACAGGAGAGTCTTCCTAGAAGCTTGACACTAAATATCCAGAGATTATTAATTATATTCAGACCAGCACTTAGTGTAAACCTGCTATAGGATTACCATGTGGAATTTCCTATACTTACATTATGATGAAATATCCAATCCAATTGCAGGCAGGCATGAATTTCATTGTACTTAAACATTTGCTGACCAGCTGGACTTTCGGTTTAGCTTTGTGCATCAAGAGAAGTAATCTGATCTTATCTGCCTTTCTGTTGAGCAAATTCTCAAAATACTTTACCATTAGACCCACACCCTCTCTAAGCAGCTTTCATGGTAGAACAAGAAGAATCTTTTATACTCTTCAATCTTATTTTTACAAATACCATATTTGAAAAGAATGTGTATTACTGATATTCATCATTCAGAGTGAAAACTCTTGAAAGGAAAATGGAAGATGTAATTCAAATTGAATACACACATTTCTAAGTGGAGGTTATATGGTGGCATTATGCTAAACTGAATCTTGGGGGTGTAATACTACAACACACTTTCCTATTTTTGATCATGTATTAATCATTTCAATATCTGATCTATAAATATTTTACCATCTATAAAATTTATGTCTGGGTGTTTTTCTGTGCAAGATTTGCCATGTAAAATGAAAATATAGCTGCAGCATTTTTCTCTGGAAATATCCCCAGGTCTTTAGGGGTTTTTTTCAGTGTGGTTGGTCATCAGGAAAGTAATTATAGCCTTGCTTTGGAATTTGAGTTACCAAATATTGACTAGAGAGAAAGAGCTATTTCACAGCTGATATTTTTACTTTCTTGTATCTCTGGAATCTGCTACTTCAGACACATTTATACAGTGAAGAGTCTCTGACTGAACCTGACTTTAGCATTGTTTTTTTACTTTGATAATTGGAGTATCTTTGTTGTCTAAAGGTGGACTTTGCACTAGAAGAATTCAGTACAATAGCTTTTCTGGGTGACACTGACGGGGGACAACTCTTTCTGGAGACTGTAAGCAGGCAATAGAGAAAAATCTCTTCTGAAATCTAGGGTTTGAGAAAAAAACAAACAGCAACAGTTCAGATATATCTATGCTCTCCATTTTCAATTTTACTTTTGAAGATCACTGAAATATTTTTGACTGATACAATTATTCTGTCATGTCATATTTAGGCTGGAACCTACATTTTGACTTTTTTTAATAATTACTTTGTGATTACAACATTTGTTTTAAAGGATGCTAGAAACTTGGCCATCTGCATGATTCGACAAACTATCCTTGACAGAAAATATTATGCTTATGAACATAAGTAGGTTTCATTAGTAGACATAATGTTCACTAATTCTAACATAATGCAAGAATATATTATTTTTTGTTCTTTCTAAAATTGCAGATTTTTAATTTTATGTTATTCTTCTTTTGTGATATACTATTCCTCTAGCTTTCTTCTTGGGTCTCTGGGGTATTGTAAAAAATTTTAGTTCTTGCCTGTTCTGCTGCTGAAAACTCTTCAGACATGGTGAATTTTTTTTTTCATTTTTTAGTGAATGACAATATTGAATTAGTCTAGTCCCCAGACTGATAAAAAAAGCCCTTTGTTCAGAACATGCTCTGTTATCTGTAATCAGATTTAGATCAGGTTTGAGGTTAAATACACAAAACTACATGGTAACAGATTTAAATTGCAGGTCTTGCTAACTCCAACATATGTCAATGACAGCAGAATATAATGGGTACTGATGCTTTTGCAAGTCATTCACCTCCCTAGAGAATTAATGTGCAGGTATGGTCACTGCTAGGAGAAGTCTTATGCATAATCCTTTGCATTAAGTTGTGACCTTATTTTATCCCTAAATTTTTGTTTTTAAAAATTTGACAACTTTGACAACAACACTGGGGGTTTATTTTATCACATAAAGTTTACATTAATTTGCATATGTTTTTTATACTTTTATGTGTCAATGTGGGGAAAGAGAAGTGCATGTTTTTAAAGATGTTCTGGATTCTCAAAAACATTACTACTGGCCTTCCTGAACTTAATTAACTAGGACAGCTGGGCACAATATTATTGTTTCATACCATACTGTCTGAGGATACTGGCCTTTTATTTTTGAGGAAATTTCCTTAGTTTATGTTTTATTCCTATCTTGGGATGATTGTTAAAATGCTGCAGCAGCATCCATTTTTTATACCTATTGTCTGCTCTTAGCTTTTCACTGCTGCTTTTTGATCTCTTTAATATAGGGTCATGTGATGTCAAAGTCCAGTCCAGTCAGTGGTATAATTATGAATCCTCATGTCTATGAAACTTTTCTCTCTGAGCGCTTTGAATTTTATAAAGCCCAAGTATGGTTTCTTGTTTACTCAAAATAAAGTAGGTATGAACTGAAAGATGGGAAATTAGCCACTGCTGGGTTTTTTTTCATTTAGATCAAAAATGCGGATTCAAACCAAACATTTCTGGCTTCTGTAGGTGGATAACATGAAACTTTAATTCCTGAGGTCTTCATAATTCAACTTTATATTTTCAGAGAAAGCTTTTTGTGTAGGGAAGAACTATTATACACATAATATAGGCAGACAGATGAGATTCAGAGGGCCAAATCTCTGGATGAGCTGAAAAGGAGGCACTTAGCCCCTACTGAAGAACCAGGAAAGATATCCCAAGCTTTCATTTAAGCTGAATGCTTATGTTTCAATGCCAGAAAAAAAAAATTTCTGCTGCTGACATGTACAAGGTCAGACCACTGCTGAGCAGTAGAAATTCCAGCTGACTCCAAACCTCATGTCATATAATAATCTCCAGTAAAGTACAGTAATAAAAAAGATGTATCACCTGTGTTACCCAGGTGTGCAATTACATTTGCTCTAAGTGAAAAATTATCATCTGCTCTGATTTGAAACAGAATTTGAGTATTTTTCTGGTTCGTGAGAAAGCTAGTTCAGTCTCTTGGTCCAAGTCTAAAGGATGTCTTTTAAAGCCCAGACCACATAATGCAACCATCACAGAATATTCAGGTTTGTAAATCATATACAGGAGTGGTTGTGAATAGTAACAGTTAAGCAGACTAGCTGCGACACTCTTTGCTAATCAGAGCCCTGAAATTTAAGTGATACCTGATTTAAACATCCTCCAGGGAGACAAGACTGCAGAGCGTTAGGATTTAAGAGGGGTTTGTCAGTGATCCCCTTTGGAAACTGAAATGATACTAAAGCTCACATGCAGCAGGACTGCATGCTTCTTTGGATTAGGTGTCACTTGCACATTCCTGAAAGAATCTCAATGGCATATCAGTGTTTGTCTTCAGCACCTAGATAAAACTGTGACTTTAGTTGTAAGACTCTTGCTGGAAGAAACTCAGTTCTCTGTACTTTACCAGGTTTTCTGAACCTCTGATTTTTAGAGCTATTGCATCTTAGGAAGTTTTAAGCCTACTGGTCACTGTAGCAAGTAGTCCTTATTCTAGTCATACTTGCAAAAGGCACAATTATCTAGACAATACTTTTGCATCATGCCTTTAAATGTAATTTCTATTAATTTTTGGGCTCCATTAATTCAGAGATAGGCATGTAAATGCTCACTAAATGTTCATTCAGAGCTATGAACCCAGACTGTTCTTATTTTACTCATCTTAATATTTTAACCGTCTTACCACTATTTATTGATGAAGTGCCTGCTACAGTACCTAGAAAATCATTATACTGTACCAGGGATTGAAATACTGAAATGACAGTCTAATATATTTTAAAATAACTAAAGTACTTGCTTTATTGTTTATATATTCTGTGTCAAGTTATTTTCTATATTTTCTATATTTTCTATATTCCTAAGGAAAAAAATATTTTGTTTCTCCTCTCTGCCATTTGTCATTGGGCAGCCCTGACAAGTGGTCCCTCTGGTGATAGGGTAATATTAGGCCTTTGATTGCTACCAGCTGTGCACAGAATCATTTGTTGCAGTTTCTGTGTAGATGCTCTCTGATTTTTCAGGGGCACAGTGTGTAAAAATCTGTGCTTACTGGAACTTGCTTTTATAAAAGATAATTTTTATGAAAACCTGGAAAATAAATCACATTTTTCTTCCGCACTGTAAAGAAAATAAATACAGCATTATATCTAAGTTATTTGTATGACCGATACCCCCTGAAACCAAAGGGGCTAATATCATGCTTTAAAGTGTGAAAAATGATGCTAAGGTTGGGATTCTGCTGTAGCAAAAGAGATGCCTGCAAGACTTTTCAGAGAAAGCTTGATGTGGAGCAGTCCTGCAACCTGTACAATACATGTGTGTGTGTAAAAAAATTGTAATTTTAGGTATAGGTAAAATTTTTAACTCTAGTTATACATGCCTATTGCAAATGGCAGTATTGTGTTTGGCTGTTTTGATACTTTCTAGCTTTGTGAATTCATCATGTTCATTTATACTTTGCTGTTTAGGGTCCCTATTGTGAAAAAAGTTTGATCTCTAGCAATTCTGAGACAACTGAAATTCTGGCATGCTTATATACCAAGCAGAAATGGCAGACATATTAGTAGATCAAATCTAGAAAGGTCATTAGAAGAACTCTGGTGAGCTTAAGAATATAAACAAGTCCTTCAAAACATTAAAGAACATGCCTCCTGTTTGAATCAAAGACACCCTACCCAAGATTATTCATTAAAAAACAAAATAAAAAATAATCTTTTGTTGGATTGCTTGATTTCTTTTTAAATAAATGATTTAGGATTGGCAAAAATTGATTGTATCTTTGCTATTCCTACCAGTTCATCTCATGATGAGGGATTTGACAGTACCTCAGTCAGGATTTGTGCTCACTGTGACTCACACAGTATAAAAATAAGTATAAAAAAATGCATAAAAAATACCAGTCAGTATTCAGAAGATATTGTAAACTATATAGGGTAGTTTCCTAAGAGTAGTGACTTAGAATTTTGATCAGCACAAAGAGCAAGCTATGGAAATTAGGGAAGTATTTATGAGAATCCTTCCTTGCAAGACTTTTGTGTACAGTTTATTCTGCTGAGTGCCCTTCATTCTCAGTGCAAGTTACTTATTCTTATTATTGATTCTTCTGAGAAAATTTATTTTCTGTAATACACATTTTGTTAGACACAAAAGTGGTGCTGTTTCAGGAAAACAGAATATAACTTCCTCCAGATATGATGAAATCAATGGCTCATAAGAAAAGAACCCATGTTTTTGAGGAAAACATGAATGGGAAAAACTCATTGCATATTTTTGCCACTGTCAAATTAATTGGAACAACACATTTGCTATACATACATGCTTTCTACATGATAAAAAGACTATTAAACACCATGTGCATTTCTGTTCTTTCATGAGGCCCTTTGACTTTAGAAGTTGGAAGATTGGAAGTACAGACCAGAGAATGAATAACACTGCATCTACTATGATAATAGTAACTAGATAATAGATGTGTTTATTTTGAGAAATTTATTTAATCTATTGAAGAAGCCAGTGTCCCCCCATCTTTTATATATTGTTCTTAGAGAGCTTATTATTATTATAGCCCTGTGAATTGATTTATAGCTGGGTATTATTTTTTTAAAGTTTCAACAATCATACTTGTTCTGTACAGAGTTTGTAATAATCGTAAGAGAAATTACCAATTCAAGAGATGACAGAATCATAAAATGGTTTGGGTTGGAATGGGATCTTAGGAATCACTGAACTTCAATCCACCGGCCATGGTAAGGGACACCTTCCACTAGACCAGGTTGCTCAGAGCCCCATGCAGCCTGGCCTTGAACATTTCTGGGGATGGGGCAGCCACAGTTTCTTTGGGCAACCTGTTCCAGTGACCCACAGTAAAGAATTTCTTCCTAACATCCAATCTAAACCTCTGTCAGTTTGAAGTTATTCTTCCTTGTCCTGTCACTACATGCTCTTGTAAAAAGTCCCTCTCCAGCTCTCTTGTAGGTCCCTAAGAGCTCTTCAAAACCTTGTCTTCTCCAGGCTGAACAATCCCAACTCTCTCAGCCTTTCCCCAAGGAGATGTGCTCCATCTCTCTGATCATCTTGTTGACCTCCTCTGGACTTGCTTCAACAGGTCCATGTCCTTCCTGTGCTGGGATCCCTGAGATGGATGCAGCAGTGCAGGTGGGGGTTTCAATGATGATTAATAGTATTTTCTTGACATATTCTCATAGTTTGCTCTTTCTATTCCCTCAAAAATCATCATATTTTAAAATACTTTTATAATGCACATAGCTGTATTTAAAAGTTATCCCTCAAAGACACCAAACAGTCTTAAGGTTATGCTTTGGCTCTATTATTATTGACTGGTCTGCTTAGCCAAAAGGTTTTTTCCCTTATGTTTAATAGGAAAAAGCTAATTTTACTATAAATATTGATGTTTATGTCCTTTGTTAATTATTTATTTATTCTTCATTTAATGGAACATTGTTTTGGAAATTTATTAGATTGTCTTTCCTTAGGAGGAAATATTTTGCACTTCACTGTAAACTTTCCTTACTAGACTGAAGCATCTGGTAGTTTTGATGCTCTACATGGCAGAAATCCTATAACTATAAAGAAATGTAACTGCTAATGGTAACATTCATAAGGTTATTTAACTAGGAAGCAGATTTTATTCCTGATGAAGTGAAAGAATGGTAGGTTTCAAAAACATATTTTGTTTTCACTTATAAAACAAAATATAGAATGTAACTTGTTAAAGCTATGACCTTTCTGTTGTCACAGCACCACATGTAAAAATAGATTATGGTGTTAAAAGAGTTACTGAAAAACCAACAAAGCACATCTTTCTTCTGCCCTGGTATCTATCACATCTGAGATCAGAAATTACTCCAGTGCTCCATGCAATGATATTAAGAGAACTAGGGGAAAGGCAAAACCTGTTTTGCTGAGAAAGTGTAAAAGTAGAAGAATGAGGATACTCTCAGTATGAGCAGAAAGACATTGAAATTTATGATACCTTCCCACCACTTTCAAAATACACACAAGCAATAAATTTAGAAAAAGGCACTCTTAAAAACAAGTGCAGAAGAGTGAAAATTTGGCTTTGAATTTGGCAAAGCTCCTACTCATGTCAAACAAGACTGATCATACTTAAAGAACAATACTGCATCTGTACAGAGCATGTTGCGTTCCTTCACTAGTAGGGCAAAAGGGGTCTTACATCAGACTTTTGCCCCTGCATGAAACAAATGCTCACTTAATTATTTTTTCCTCAATAATTTTGCAAGGTCTCCCTCAAACTGAATATAGTTTTCTTTGTTTTAGAGAGGAAAAGGAAGGGAATTAGGTTTCCCTTCCTGAACACACAAATATTACACTTGATATAAAGTATTTAAGCAATTAGGGGTAAAAATACCTTCCAGCAAAAGAGAGGGTCTTGCACATTCTGTGTGAATGGTATAGCAATTGCCTGACTATATAACATAGAGCAGTTACCAGTGATTTGACGTCCATGGTGTTCTGAATTCACTCCAGTTTTGTGAATACTCTCTGTGAAAGTTCTGCTGTTGATGAAGATGCTGATGGAGGAATACTTAGTACATATAATGTAGTATGTTTGGTTATGAGCTACACACCAGGTTATTCAACACTGAAATGATTCCAAGACTCTGGGCATAGAAGCAATTAGTTGTAGGGAACCTTTTCGTGGAAATTTATATTCCTAGAGACTTCACATAGCAAGTCAGTGGAGCATCCATGAATCAAAATTGACACTGAGAATGAGTCTCATCAAGTGGAGAACCAAAGGCAGGCAGATGTTAAGAGAACTATCAGTCACCATGCACCTTAACAGATAACTTCATATACCTGAACCTTGGTTTGTGTTTTTGGAACTTCAGGATAATTATAATTATGCCAACGATACTATTACTTTACATAACAGTATCTACAAAAATACTATGCTGTAATATTCTGATGCAAAACGAGATTTCTCTGCAAAGTGATTCATTCTTCATTCCCACCCCTTCCTTCATCAAAAATTCCCCATCCCCTTCCACTCCCTTGCCTATTTAATAATTCATAATAGGATGCACAGAATGCAATTTAAATGTAATTTATAGTGATTCCATGGTAGTGTTTCCACTCACAGAATTTCTGCTAAATACTTTCAAAAGTCTGTCCTGCCCTTGCAAAAGTAGTAGAGGAGTATCCCTGTCTTTCTTGAGTCGTTGATCCATATTAGACCTTACTAAGTCTCTCACATCTTTCAACCAAGAAGTTAAATGGAAATGCTGATATTCCTAGCAAAGATAATGATAAACCCACTCTTTTAAAGCATTGCAGTCAGATAGGGAACTCCTTCACACAGTAGGGATGTAGATTTTCAGAGAGCATATGGATTCCTCCTCTAAATCTCATTCAGTGTGAAAACAGCAGGAATCTTTTTCCTTTGGCTGTCAGACATGTTCTTGGGCATGGACTGTAATAACCAAAAATGCTATCCTTTATATCTCTCCACTGTTTGTTCTTTTTTTCATCTATGTTTGAAAGGCTACACTTGCACATGATAGTATTTTTATTTTCCATCCTCTTCATATGAATTAGACCATTGTACTTATTATAAATAAAACTCCTACTTAGAATGATGCTTGATACATGTGTTGATTATTAGCAATTAAGCATTTCATTATTGCTCAGCAGTATGGGATTTGGTCGGTTTAATCTCTTATTGTGTAATTATTTCAAAATTCAGTAAAATGTTAATGTAAAAAGGTAGCAATTCTAAAATCTGATGGATATTCAAATCTGTATAACTGTCATCTGAGAAACAATGCAGCAATGCTGATTATCTGATTTATAATGAAAGATGGCTTGTGGAGTAAATCTAGGTCCATGAAACAAGACATTAGGAAAACAGCTCAACTGTTTTAACTGTTGATTATGTATTTCATTTTGACAAAAATGTCCTGCACTAAGGGAGTAATGATTAACCTCTGACATTTTACCTGAAAGGAGAAAAGCATCTTACAAAACAATCAAGCAATTTTACTCCTTTGTAGAGGAGAAATGAGTAATTCAGCATTGAAATGAACACAGCCATTTTTTCAGAAACACCATTACATGAAAAGTGACAGATTACCTTCAAGGGGTAAATGTGCTTTGCACAGAAGTCAAAGTAGCTAATGTCTCTTTATACATTAGAAAGAAAAGTGGTGGGTTTTTTTTCTCACACAAATATTCCTGTAATG
>VXAZ01004949.1:104709-117227 GCA_013399875.1 Gymnorhina tibicen | reverse complement strand
TGTAATGACTACTGCACATTTTCAGCATTTAATTTTAAGAGCACTACATGCGTTGTCTTTGTAAGCACAAATTAAGCCTCTCCTTTGGTCACCATGGCAAGCTTCTTTGTAGTAGTACAAAGGCAGACTATTATGTGAGATCAGGGAATCGAAGTAGGATAGAATATAAGCAAGCATTTTATGTGTGGATCTTGCTCCTGCTGCTATTCCACATGCCATGTGATCTATGTACATTCTTCCTCCTATTTGACCCATATGCCATATGTATATTGATGCATTTGAAGATTCCAACAATATGCAAGAAAACCTGCTTAAGTAGTGAAAATATTTTCCTGCGTGGGGAGGTATTCTAGTACAAACTTTTCTCTGCATAGTGCATTTTTCCTTCATCAAGATGGTCAACGCCTCTTTGCCTGGGGGTGGTGATAGGAGATACATTAATCTCTGATGAATCCTAGCAAATGAGTGTGTAGAGAGTTGAACTCAAACTGCTCTGAAACTATGAAAACAGAGAAAAATAGAGTGGAATCTGATTAACTTGACACCTGTCATGCCACTGAACCTCGAGCATTTTTCTCAGAGGGCTGCGTCCTGCAATATTTTGCTATGAGTCCCGTATACAGTCCAGTTTCATATTGTAACAATACACTTTGTTATTTAAGGAGTTTCTTTTCAGACACATAAATAATGCATGAGGCCCTTGTGGTCTTTTAAATACTATGTAGGTATAAAACACACAATAATTAAGACATCTGTCAGCACACCATTTTAATATTTCAAAAGTTCTGGCTTACTTTCTGACAAAGAACATCAGAAACCTGCCTGTCCTCACAATATTAAAATACTATCCACTTTTCCTCTGCGTAGTCGAAAAACTTGCATTGATTATTCATGTACCTTTTTCATATATAAATAAAACAGCCTCACCTTTTATGCCCTTTGCTTGCTTGTGCCAGGTATTAATCACTCCAAAATGTTCCAAAATCTAATTTGTCTTCATATAAAAGGGAAAAAAATCAGAACCAAGTGTACCAAAAGGTTTTTGTTTGCTTCCTTGCTTGACCATTTGACTGGGTGGTCTTAAAGCTCTCTTTCAACCTTGATGACCCTATGATCCCTCTGGTAGGACCTCACATTTTGATGGCCTCTTAACAGCTGTAGAAAGGAATCTTTCTCATTGAAAATTTCATGTGGTAGGCAATTTTACATAAGCTGAAGCTAAGTTTGAGATACAAAGTCAATTGATCCTAATAGAAACACCTTTCTGTATTGCAATCTTATTTATTTACCTGGGGAAAAATACCAATGTTGTGGTAGTAACATTTTTACAAGCAGTTAAAGTGTGTTAGCATCTATTTTTTGAAGATTTCTAACTTAGTTTTAAAAGAAAAATTGCTTCAGGACATCATTTGTAGTTCACAATTAAAACTGAGTATACTGACATATTGAGTAGGTGGGCGAGATTAGGAGCAAAGAAGGGGGAACACTGAGGGAAAATCACAATTTTTTCCTCCAGTTATGTTTTTTTGCCCTTGAATAGTTGAAGAAAAGCTATAATTTTTAAAATAACAACAAGTTGCCTGGTTATGCAATGGTTCTGTTATAGAATTCTGGAAACAAATATCTATTTCATTCTGATTAATGACAACATTCAGTGGCTGATTTCTGAAGGCTTTTATTCTTAAAAGTGGGTTAAGTTTGGTCTCGCCATTGTACACATGGTAGTTCAGTGGGAGGTTGTATTTATGGAAAAAGACTGGAAAAGGGGTTTGGTAGTTGGGTGAGAAGTCCAAAGAAACTTTAGAAGGCATGAAGAGGAGATACATTTGGAAAAATACTTTGTAAACATCAGTTAGGAGGGAAAAATAAAAAGAACTTTAACCTTTGTTGTCAAAAAGGAAAAAAAAATATGAAATATTGATAGCTACAGAATTTAATGGAAACCTAAGCAAAAGCAGACAAATCCAAATAAAGATATCCAAATATGACAAAATCATGTTTAGAAAACTATAATAAAGCTACTAAAAATAAGTATATGTGAAAAACAGACTGTGGGAGTCCAGAGTGGGGGGAATATTTCTCTGCCTGTTTTAAGGAGTTTTACCCCCGCACTGTTTTTGACCTTCGTCCATGGAGAAAGCTGCCAACTCTCTGGGAAGAATTTGAATGCACTGTGGTGTGAACTAGGTGATAGAATATTATGTAAGGTTACACAGGGTGAAAATATAAAGGTGTTGAGTTTGTTAAGGTAGCAAATAGATAAAAAGCAAAAACTGCAAAATGGAGGATTGTTGTTGTTCTCAAACTTTCTTCTTCTTCTTTTTACTACTCCATTTAATGCAGCAAAATTGTTTAAAGTGATTGGATAAAGAAATCCGCAGTTCCTGTGGACGTATTGTAATTATTTGTTGAATATTGGTAGAAAAGTGAAAATATCTTTCGTTTCAAACACCGATTGGATTGTTTAGGTTTAAAAACGCTGGGTTATCTTGATTTCAGAGACATTCTGCGCATTTCCTCAGCATTCACATCCCTCTGCTGTACTTTTAACTTTTCTGATAAGACTTAATAAACTATCTGAAAGCAGAGGAGGCTGAATGTCCTTAATTAAGTAAAAATCCAGGCAAAGACTTGGAAACACTCCCCCAGCAGGGGAGATATGATTTAAGGCACAGCAAAACCAACAGGTGGAATTCAAAACAGAAACCCACAACCTGGCGCCCAATGCTCGAACGTACACCTAACAAATAATAAAGACTATTTACTGTTTTCTTGTTAACACTTTCTCTAGAAAGCACTGTAATTGTAAAAGTTACTGCTAGAATAACAAATGCACTGATTATTCTAGAACTAACCAAAATCTTTTCCTAGCCTGCATCTGGGACCTGAAAAAATTGATTAGAAACCTTTGTTTTTTCTTTATGCCATGATGTTACTAGCCCAACTTAAGTTTCCAAAGGTCCCCATATGCAGTGTTGTGCCTGCTACTCAAAAATCTGAGAAAACTGGCAGATGTTTGGAAGAGTTGCAAGTCTAGATCTCAATCTTCCATTAGAATGTACAGTTTTTGTTTCCCTAGCTCTCTTATACAGTCACTGCAACCTCTCGCCCTCAAGTGATATTAATGTTGACCCATCTGATAAAAGATGAGGGGACCACATATTTCATGAAAGAATGCAGTCCATTCCAGCAGTCAGAGAACACTGCTTGATCAGAGTACAGCATTGGTGAGACTTACCAGGTAGAGGTGCATTTGAGTGGCATCAGCAAAAGCTCCATTCAAAAGAGTGGAATTAGAAAGGACAAGGGAGGTTTTTTTAAAAAATTACCAGATGGAACTTCAAAAATGTTTGTTATCAGTTGAACAGTGTGAAGTAAAATTATATATCAAAGATAAAGTATAAGAAATTTTAGAATAGAATTATGTTGTTATAGAAAGCTTTTTAAAACATATTTTTCACAAAATGCAGTGCAGTTGATGCAGAAGAGCATGGATTGATTCATTTTAGCACAATGTATACCTTTCTGTAGGAAGAAGATCTTATAACACTCCTGAAATAGTGACATGCTTGTATACGCTAGTGAAAAGTATGAATAAATTAATTTTATTTTATATTCTTCAGGTTATTTACAAGGTGACCATTCAATCAGATAATATTCTCCACTGTCAGCTTCAAGAGCTTGTTTAATCAATTACAACAACATCTGTATGCTCATATCATTCACTCTGGTTGACTTTAGTGGCCATGTATGGTACTAGATACTGTACAAAATAATTTAGTAGTGGAATTCACAGAGCCATGTATCTACCTTGTGAATTACCCACTCCTATTATTATTAAATATGCAATTTTCAGACAATCATAAAATTATTTTGTTAAATAACTCTGTTTACTAACCCTTTTTACCTGTCTTAAACATATATCCTATCAACATGGCTGCATGCATGTATATCTTTTGGTACAGCAGTGCAGATTGAAAATACAGATCTTGAAACAGCTCCAATCAGCTTTTAGCACCATTTATTACTTTACCATTGTTATACTGACTCCTGCTCCTGCAAATCCTTATGCATCAAAATTATTTTGTGACCAAAATGGAAGATATATAGGTATTTCCGCAATACATGAAATAGTTCATATAACTAAGTGTTCACAGGAGTAAAGTTAAGTGGAAAGTTATTATTTCTTCCAAACATACCTGTTGCTTTGTATCCTTCATTATCCCTTGCTTTGAATTTAAATGGTCATTTACTTTGTTTTAATTAAATGATAAAATTTCTGCAGGAAGTATTTAATCTGAGATGTTAGAACACTGTAAACTTTAAATGATAAAGGAAAAGAAGGTGTATGTGCTCATAATTAATATCAAAAAAGCCTGACACCATGCAGCAGAAATGCTATACATTCTTGTTCTAACAAAACTAAGAGAAAACTTTTAGGCATGCTAGGCTGAACAGAACATGAAACCGAAAATTACAGGTGAAGTAAATTATTATATTACTTTGCATAGAAAGGTAACAGATCTTTTGGCATTGGTTTTCATTTTGGTCACCCAACAAGACCCTTTTTATAGCTCTTAAAACAGAAAACTAAAAGTTTTGGCAAGACTGTGAGCAACGCTATTTTTTGTATTGAGGTTTTGTTTGTATGCAAGACAAATGAGAAAGACTGCTTTCATTATCTTTGTAGAGAAAATTGGTTCTGTTTGAGAAATCTGAAAACATGCTTTGGATAATTTATACAATTAGAAAGTAAAAAAAAAGGAGTTCGTTTTGTCATGTCTCTTTAAATCTGTACTATTGGTCTTGCCTTGTCTTTTCAGTGGAAACCTAGTGTTAGTAACGTGGGCAACCTGCTGTGGCCAGAACAGTAGCTTCATAAAATAGGGTAGTGGTAATGATGTCTGTGAACCCCATGGAGATAGCTTGAAACTTCTGACAGTTGCTTAGTGAAATTAAGTCTTTTTCCTTGGAAATCTTTTTGTTTCACTAATTGGGCAGTATCTTGTCGTGATGTAATACATGGTTAAAACTTACATCTGTATTGTGTAATTTTTAGTGTCAATCTCTATGTTCTTGATCTGTTTATTTACTGAGAACAATTACCCTTTTACATAGTGTTATATATTTTCACTAGCTGAAAAGGCCCTTGGAAGTTAAAATAATTAAGTATTCTATCATACTAACAACAAACCTTACCTGACAAAAATTCGAACATTAACTAAAAGGTAGAGTTTGTTCTACAAGAAAGGTTGGTATGTGTCACTGAGTACCACAAATGGTTTTACGAGGAGCTAATTGTTCCATTTGTCTTAACTCAAATAATTAGAAGATCTGGTCACTAGGCCTGCCCACTGTGCAGTATCTTTTTGTCTGCTGCAAGCTGCAGTGTAACAAGAATTGAGGTTTGGAGCTCATCTTCATCTCACAAATAAAGTTAGTGCATCCAGATTTGGAAAATGACAGCAATAATATTCCCATAGTAAGGCTGGAGCTTAGCCCTGTTATACTTATTAAAAAGCCTATTCATACAAATTAAATCCATTCCATATCCTGGCCTCTGATGACAGCTCCATTTTTTTTTTTTGTCTGGTTTGAATTACCTTAAGTCTGTACCCAGAAAGAATTTATCCCTTTCAAGAGACTTCTCAAACCTATAATAAATTCACATGGGTCATCCCATCAATGTGGTGAATTTGCATTATTATTTCATTATGAGAAGGAAAGAAAGAGGATTAGATCTCTTGCAGTGTTGGCAGCGCCTAAATCAACCCGAACACATGATTAAAACTGGCATTTATGACTTTAACTGTCAAAGAAAACTAATTGTAAACTGAGAGCTGTGGATAATTATGGTCTTTTTTATTACACCATTTTTCTCCTATTTATTACAGGTTAAACTACAGACAATACTATTGTTTGCATTTAGCTCTCAGTTACTTGGAGCCTATTTATGCAAATGAAAATTGATCTAGATTCTCAAATTGATGGGTATGTGTTAACTTAGTTTCAATCATGCTGTAAAAAGCCTGAAAAAAGGTGAGTCATACAGCAATATTCATGGTAGTGTATTTTGTATTGTCCCACTCGTAAGTACCCTTCATTTTTAGTGTCTGCCTGGTTAATTTGTTTCTCATGAATACTAGTGAGTAAGTAAGCTACTTAAACTACCTTCTCACAGGAGATATTTTCCTCTGTCTTTTATCATCACTCATATGTTGCCTGCATGAAATGTTATCTCACAGAGCTGTATACATCATATTTTAATAAACTGCTTGAACATTTTTAGGGAAAGGAGTCCCCAAAACTCAGGAATAAAAGTAGTGATAATAACAGTTTTATCGTGTTTTGTTGGAAAATAACTACACGAGTAGTTGTAATAGTTTTTTCTTCACACTGGCTTTTAATTTTTTTTACCACCTCTTGAAATGAATTCCAGATAGAAAAGATCAGACATGTCTAGAGTTGGAAATCCTGGATGATGCAGGTTATGCAAGATGAAATTTTTGCACTTTTCTGTGGTTAATGTTAACAAAAGCCCAGGACACACTGACTGGGGCATCTGACCTTTCAAAAGATAAATGAATAAAAAAAGGGGACGTAAGTAAGAAATCAAAAATGATGAAAAAAGTGTATACGAAAAAAAATTATTGTATTTTACAGTAAAGGAGTTATGACTAACTAACAGGTGTCTACAAGGCAGAAAATATGTTTTTGCATGGTAATGTATAGTCATTACCCCAGAACACTGTTGTGACCAAAAAGAATTGGTCTACCAAAGAGTTAACTGCATTAACTCTAAAGTGGCGGTCCTGGCTGTAATCCTTGAGCCAGGAATTAATGCGTTCGTAGTTGCTGGAGCTGGAAGAGCTGTTGTCATTGTTTACTAAATTCTCTCCTTAAATACCTGTTGGATACTGTGAGAAACAAGAGACTTGGAGAGGGATTTTTGATGTGACAGTTTAAGATAATATTCACAGTTCCCAGGAAAAGGAAAATAGTAACAAGGGACTTAGTAGGACTGATAATCCATCAGAAGCAATTATTTGAGGTGCAGTAATTATGAAATCCTTCTGAGCTTTATTAGAAAATCAAATAAAAAGTAATTGATGGCAGCAGACAAAACAGAACAAAGGTGCAAATATAAAAATACTGTTAGGATGTAAGTAATTGTTAGATTCTTGTGAGAAACAAGTTAGTAAAATCAGCTTTCGCAGAATATTATATGAATTGATACTAAATATTATAATGTTGGTTCTGGAAAATGTTAAGAAAATGGTACATGTTAAAAATGTTTAATGATTGTCCAAATAGTCTGCTTGTGAGGATGGTTTTTACAAGGGTTGTACGATTTGTGCGTTGTAATGTGTTGGCCTTCTGGGTTTGCATGGGACCAGCTGTTGCTGGCCAGACTTCTAAGACGCAACCATAAAAGGAGGGGGATTTCATCCAGTGAGGACCCCGAAGACTATAGTGACGGAACTGAGCCGGCGCCTAAAAGAGTGACACAGGCGAGACCATGCAAAACTGCAAATAAATATGCATAAGGCTGATGCAATCTCCGGGGTATAAAAGGTGGGACCACCATTTTGTGATAAAGCCTCTGGCACCTGGCCATGCTCCCAGTGCTGTCCCTTTTGCTTTGCTGATTTTTATAGTTCTCAATAAAATTTTTAGTAACTCATTTCCACTCAGGATCTGAGTTGTTTATAACAATTCTGAAGTATATGCATTGTGACTCAGGTCCCAACTTAAACAATACTGACCGTTGTTTTACGGTTTTCATTCAGTTACTTTGGGGATCTGAACCTTAAATAATGCTTTTCTGTTTGTGAATTTTCTGATGGAATAGTTGCAGAAACAATTAATGTAGGCTATAATAGCATTACTCAGAGCTTTTGATTTCTAATCAGCTGGGTCGGTGACTGAATTTATTTAGATTCCAAACCAGTTGTGAGTCTTTGTTGGAGGTTAGGATTTTTCTTTTTTTTTCTTTCTCTTAGGGAATTAATTCCCATTTGTTGCGAAGAGGCAATGAGGACTGGCACTTAAGAGAGACAGAAGACGTAGCCGAGGAGGAGAAGTGCAGCTGGCTACTCTCTTACCTGAGGGGTCTTCTCTTGGGAAGCGCAGAGATACCATGAGATTTTGGGCTGGGGGGAAGGGGCTGGGCACAGCTCCTAGCTCTCTCTCTTGCTCTCGGCATCGGAGGAGGGACAGCCAGTCTGCAGTCACTGCCTGGAGGATTCGCTGCCGCTACAGAGCTCTTGCCCTCCCACTGCTTCTTCCTTACTGTGGGGTGAGCCTTGGCTTGTAAGAGCTGCTGTTAACCTTATTAACACCCAGTCTGACTGGTAAGGACCCTCACCACCTGTTCAGGTGCTTCAGAGGAAAACCCAGGACCCCGAGCCTGTTCCTGGAGGGCGTATCTCCCTGGCTGCATGGGGCAGCTGCTACGGAGAAGCCCAGATGCTGCTCCTCAGCCCTGGTGCTTTCTTCTACTGCCTCAGGCTTTTTCACTACACTCTAACCCAGCACCCCGTGTCCACCTGACCCCCACTGCTCCTGCTAAGACCGCGGAGTTTTCTGTTACATTTTGTTTGCCACCCTGGGGGGGTGCCTGCCCCTGCCGTCCCAGCCGCCGCTCCAAGGTTCCTGCTGCAGGTCATTTCACCATCCACCCTGTCCACCGTTACCACATGAGGGAAACACGACCGAGCTCGCGCCACAGCGCCCCCTGCAGGCGCGGGGGAATAATCGCCCCCGCCCTGCCCGGCCCGGAGCCAACAGCGCCCCCTGCCGGCTGTGACCGTAACTGCACCGAAGGGAAGGCGCCTGACAGCCGAGAGAAGGCTGCTGCTGCGTTTCTGGTTCTCTTTGTTGTTGCTGCCATTGTTGTTGTTTGTTTGCACTGTTATACACATACATGTATATATATGTATATATACTATATGTATATACATATACATATAGTAAAGAACTGTTATTCCTTTCCCCATCTCTTTGCCTGAAAGCCCCTTAATTTCAAAGTTATAATAATTTGGAGGGAAGGGGGTCATATTCTCCATTCCAGGGGAGGTTCCTGCCCTCCTTGGCAGACAACTGTTTTTAAAACCAAGACAGTCTTCCCAGGTGAATTATAGATATTTAAATGGGTATGATACCAGACCAGTTAAGTTAACCCAATTCAGGTAAAATTTTACCTAGACTAACTTAGGCTGTAGAAAAAAGTTTTCTTCAGTCTGCAGTTGAGAAGGTCTGAATTGTTACTGTGTTTAATACACAGATGTCGCTCTCTAGGAGCTTTTGGTGGAGAAATCTCATAACTCCGCAAATTTCAGGAATACTGAAGAAACAATAATCTCATTCATAATGTTATGCTTCTAAATATAATAGATGGAGTCATAAAGCAGTAATGTTCGTAAAAAATGGTGGAAGTAAAGCACTGCTGGGTGAGAGCTGGACATGAGCCAGCCATGGGCATTCCCAGCTCAGAAAGCCAAGTGTGTCCTGGGCTGCATCCAAAGCCCCGTGGGCAGCAGGGGAGGGAGGGGATTCTGCCCCTCTGCCCTGCTCTGGTGAGACCCCACCTGCAGAGCTGCCTCCAGTTCTGGGGTCCCAGCACAGGAAGGACATGGAGCTGTTGGAGAGAGTCCAGAGGAGGCACCAAGGTGATCAGAGGGATGGAGCACCTCTGCTATGGGGAAAGTTTAAGACAATTAGGGTTGCTCAGCCTGGGGAAGGGAAGGCTTTGGGGTGATCTAATTCCAGACGTTCAGTACCTGAAGGGAGCTCACAAGAAAGCAGGAGAGGGACTTTTTACAAGAGCATGTAGTGACAGGACAAGGGGGAATGGCTTCAAACTGAAATGGGGTAGGTTTGCATTAGATAATAGGAAAAAAATATTTATTGTGAGAGTGGTGAGACAGAGGAGCAGGTGAGACACAGGAGCTCAGAGAAGTTGTGGATGTCCCATCCCTGGAAATATTCAAGACCAGCCTGCATGGGGCTCTGAGTAAGCTGGTATGGTGGAAGGTGTCCCTGATTATGGGAGGGGGGTGGAAGGAATCCTTAAGGTTCCTTCCAATCGAAACCATTTTATAATTCTGTAAAACCAGCTAAAATGAGAAGTCAGACTTATTAAGGTACTTAGACACTATGCTAAGACCAGTAACCCTACTGGTTTCAGAGGCATTTGAATGCTTAGAATTTAAGCCAACATGATTTCCAAGATTTAAACTTTGTTAAAATATTCGTCAGCTTTTTTATGACATGGCCTTCAGGAACTTGGTTTGAAGAAAAAACATAGAAGTGAATATTTACAAAATTAAAATGTGCCAAGAGTTTAAAGTATAACTAAGATAATAGTGGTTTTATCTGCAAAGACAGTCTACCAGAAAAATTTACCAACACAAACAATACATCCGAATGTTATAAATTCTTCAGGCAGTTTTTGCTATAAGGATACAAAGGTGATGAAAGAAATAAACATCAAAAAGAAATACTTATTTTTCATAAACTGTATGACATATGAAATAAAGACATACTGTGCAATTGGTACCTCACCAAAAATAATAGAAAAAAAATGAAGACAACCTTAAAAATGTACTATATAGAGTAGAATTCTATAAAATGCAATAGAACTTTAACAAACCATAGAAAAAATTCTTTAGGATACAAAGAAAAGGACTATGAGGCTACAGTCTTTGAATACATGAGAAATTATAAAACAGTGCTAGTACAATGTCTTTGAGAGGCATTATGGCAAAGAATCTGGCAGACTCCTAAACTGTCTAATAAGAAAAGAAATAAGGCTAAAAATGAAAGACAAGATTTTTAATTAGAAGCAGTTAGTTTAACAGAAATAGATAGCACCAAATGCACAAATGGATTGAATATTTCAAAGGCAATTGAATATTCAAATACACAGAAAAAACAGTCTTAGATTTTGCAATGAATTTTGGTGACTTCTAAGTTCTCTAAATCATAGAATCATTTGGGTTGAAAAAGATGTCTAAGATCATTTAGTCCAACTGTTAAACATGCATGACTAATGTGAAATAAATTTAGTGGTGTCCTGATAAAGAAACAGAGGACTTGAAATAGGTGGAAGGAATATCAGATAAGATGGAAAGTAGATCTGTAGAAGTCATTGGCAGCATAACTTTGCACACTCTGCAGATCAGAGACCTGAAGGAAAGAATATGGTCTTTGTTTCCAGCAGATCTGGTTTCTAAAGAAAGGTGAAGTTTTGTGTTATGATTCATGTGAACTGGAGAAGTGAATAGAAAAAGGAGAAAGATTTTTTTATTTCAACAGATTATGAATTAAAAAACCCAAACCACAACAAAGGATTTTCTAGTGGTGATACATTAAAAGTGTCCATCTACAGAGCCTAGAACAGAACTATTTCACAGAAAACTGCAAAATACTTGACTTTAGATCAACCAGAGAAGGTAATAAGTAACTATTGTTATGAAATCAATAAAAGCTGAGAATGTATTTTGGATTGCAACTCTAGCACTATCATGTAAGAGATAGCTTACAACTGAGAGGAAAACAAGAAAATTAAGGAAAATCAGAGCCTATAAAATTGTAACTATACAAAGGTCATCAAAAGAACAGTTACAAGGGAAAGGATTCAGCTGTGAGAAGAAAACTAAATGTGTAGGCTTTGTTGATGCACTGATAGAACTTGGAAAGGATAGGATGTGGCAGCAAAAGTAGACATGACTTATTAGATGAGTCTTTTTGTTGAAACCAACAGTTTGCAAATTTGGAAGTGATAAAAGGAAACACCACAATGTGGCAAGATTAATATTTGATTTCAGAGAATTTTTTACTTAAAAAATTTAGGAAGAGTAATAATTTTTTTCTGGTAACAAGCATACTGAGAATTATTGTATAGGATGATTATTGTGTTTAATTAAGGAGGAGGAAATTCATGGTTTAGGGCTTCATATTTACTTAGAAATTGGCAGAACATCTATCTTTCATCCTCTAGATTCATATACTTCTACTGAGTGCTATGTCACTTCTGATTTATTGAGCTAATGCCTATGATTCAAAATCTGTTTTGGTCTGTGGAAGGGCTTCTCCTCACATTCATATAGACCAGATGTGGGCACTCAGTCTGTCTGCACAAATGGATGGGAAGAAGGAGATAACCATATTAGTCTGTGTTCCTCTGTCTCCCAGGATAGAGTGGCCTCAAACACTTTCAAGAGTCATATGGTGAGAGCATATAACCATATAAATATAAGTGTGTAAATTATATTCTTAAAAAGATTCCCCAGAAAAAATACTGTTTTCTGTTTCTTCTTTTCCTTTCCTTTCCTTTTCTTTCCTTTTCTTTTCTTTTCTTTTCTTTTCTTTTCTTTTCTTCTCTTTTCTTTTCTTCTCTTTTCTTTTCTTCTCTTCTCTTCTCTTCTCTTCTCTTCTCTTCTCTTCTCTTCTCTTCTCTTCTCTTCTCTTCTCTTCTCTTCTCTTCTTTGGGATTCTCTTCTCTTCTCTTCTCT
>VXAZ01004949.1:85344-104595 GCA_013399875.1 Gymnorhina tibicen | reverse complement strand
TATGTTTTTGATGAATTTTTCTTTCCATTTCTGTTTCTTCAACTGCTTTGCCAGAAACTACAGTTTCTCCAGGAAACAAGATATTCTGATAGTTCCATTCTGACTTAGCAGATTATTGTAAAACTACTTCAGCTCATTTAGAAGATTTAGTTTTTTCCTGGAGAATATACTTCAGTGCTTTATAGCTCCAGTCTGGTAATTCAAGCCTCTTAAATGAACTTTCTTGCCCTGTATGTATCAAGATACATAACTACATCTTTTTCTGATGAAAAAGAAGCCGTAATTTCAATAATAAACCTTCTTTTCTAGATTTTTCTCTAAACCACTAAATACATGTTTTCTTAACTCCAGTAGAACCCATTAAGGGTGTGTCAGCAAAATGAAATGAGATTTGGGTCTCAATTTTTCTGCAAGACAAATACATTAAAAATTATGATCACAAGTGAATATCAACAGAAAAAAAAGTGCTTATGCGTTAGAATCATGTGGAGTTCTAACAGTAAATTACAGAGGCATTTTCACATTAAAAAAATGTATCTTAGAGAGCTATTTAAATGACAAAGCATTAAGACTTTTGATCATCTTGAGGCATTTACATTCCTACTATGAAACTGTCCAAGTAAGTTCTTTGAATGTTTTACATCATAAAAAAAAGACAAGTCTGTGAAAACCAATGAATACCACAATGACTAATAACTTAATCTGATATAGTTGTGGTCTGAGTCCTATCTTACTGACTGAGACACATGCAAGAGTAGCGTGAACTCAATCCCTAGAGAAAATGTCAGGGATATCTGACAAACAGCTATAATGTCAGGGAGATCCAGACAGCAGCCTTTTTTGATCGATTTTCTGATTTCTGTGCTCTATAGGTGCTTGTGATAAATGCCCACTAGCTCTGTACAGCATGTTACTCCAGTAGTGCCTACCTTCATGGGATTTATAAGTTAGTGTAGCTTTTATGTCGTCTGCAAAAACCACTTCATTATTCAGGTCATAAATTTTCTGTTAGGAGGTCTGGTAAGAAGTAAACTCAAGTTTCAGAAGAGTATTAGTTGGTTGCTATTAATTACTGCTTTGCTTTAAAGACTAGATGATGAGACTTTCAGCAGAAACAAAAAAACCCCAAAAAACAACTGGTCTTGGACAGCCAAGAATCCAGTAAAAGCAAAATAAAACTGTGGAAGCCAGCACAGTTGCTAGTTCAAAATACAGTTGAAAGTGCAGAAATAAGGATAAATACCTACCAATTCCATGAAAAACTATCCACTATAAATCACCTCACTGTTTAAGGCGACATGACATAGCTTGTTGCTTTCCACACCACTAGTAAATATAATATGTAAATATTTGTACAAAACTTGCAGTGTTACCTGTAAAATACCATAGAACTAAACAGAATGTAAGATTACCACAAACCATGTTGTCTTTTATTATAGTTGGGTTTTTTTAGACCGTTTCTACTTCCTTCTTTTTAAATAAAATAACAGTGGAGGAATTTTAGGTGGCAAAGCTTAAATAATTAAAACAAAATATTAATTTATTTACATTCTCTGGAGCTACGTTACAATGGCTTGTCTTAGTCATGGCAGTACATCAGGGTGTGTGCACACAGCACCTCAGATACCAGCACCTGAAATTCACCCTGAAGAGAAATGGGCAACCTTTACAAATTGCAGACGATCTTTGAGTTGCAGCTAGCACAACTCAAAGCAGTCATGGGTAGGCTTTGCTTTCTGTGCCAGTCTGTGTTTATGAATCAGGATCAGAAGATAGTCACTGAGACAGATTTTAATAATTGTGTCTTGAAGTGGCAACAATTGCAGTGTCTAAGTTTACATTGAAAAGTGTTGGTTGTTGTTCTCTAAAAGCGTTTACACAGTTGACTTTCTACTTATGTTCTTTTCTGTCTCCTTTAGTTGAAAGGACTTGGGAACATTTACTTCTCTGTTTTCATGAGAAAATATCCCTAAAACCTGGGAATGTTTGTAAGGAGAACATCAGGAGTATTATATGATGTATAATACTTCTACATGATAAAGGCTAATGACTTCTGGAGTTTCCTGTTTCTGAGGCCATTTTCTCATGCTCTGTCTAAATGAGATCATAGCCACTAGCTGAAGACACCTGTTTGCTGAAATCCAGACAGACAGTGATGACAAGCACTTCTCTGAAGTTTTTTATGTGCCGTCCTTTGAGACAGTAATTTCAAGTTTCTAGCTATGAAACGAACTTTATTACTGCTCTAACTGCTGGATATGAGGTAGGGACACTCATCATAGCCCCTAAAAAAAGCTGTTGTGAGAGTTTCCCTCAGGCCAAAAGAGAAGAACTACCAAAGCTTTTCCTCTAAGAACTCTGCAAGCTCCTCATTTTTTCTTGGAAGGTTAAACTTGTCACTCCCAAAGAACTTTTAGAAAATGTGACAAGCAAGTGCCTAGGTGTTTGTAAAAGCTCAGGAAATTTTAATTAGCACACTGCTGAGTTGGAATGATGCTAAGAGTCTTGAAAGAACCAAGAGGACACTCAGGATTTGCATAAGCTAAAATTAATATTTTTCTCTCTTTTTTTTTCCCAGTATGATGCTTTAGAGCACTTTTTCAAGATTTTAGTGGTACTTTATAATGTTCTAGCACCTTTCTTAACTAATCTTCTTGATTTCCATGGCAATACATACAGTGTTTTCCACTTGCAGTATTTGAAAATTCTTTCTTTTCTTCAGCCACACAAATTGCCACAGTGAAAAAAAAAGGCATTCTGAAGAAACCAAAATTATTTTACCCTATGACTTGTGGATGACTGCAGGCCTCCAAAGTTGTGGAAGAAAATATAGAGAGGATAAAAAAAAAAAAATCTGGAGTGACCATCTGGTAACTAAAAATTTCAGTCTTGCTGCAGGTGCCAAAATAGTCTGGTCCTACTATTACCTTTAGGATGAAACTATAAATATACTTTTGGTTGTCACACAGGAACACAATATCCAAAAGAGAACTTTGTGGACTTGTACATGACCAAAGTTCTCTCCTCCTCACTCCACTAGAGTTCATGATGTAGGCTGAGCACCCTTTGGGATCTGACTGTGACTTGTGAATTGAAATGAATCACATGACAGAGAAGGCACTACAAGGTTGCCTGTGATAGATTCCTCTGGAATGTGGGTTGGTGTCGTGGTTTGACACTGGCCAAATGCTAGACACCCACAAAAGTCACTCACTCACCCTCCCCTGCCACAGCTGAGCAGAGGAGAGAAAAATTTAATGAAGGGTTCATGAGTTAAAATAAGGACCAGGAGAAAACACTCCAAGGGTAAAACAGGCTCAACTTAAAAGTACAAAGTGAATTTATTATTAACAAAATCAGAGGAGGATACTGAGAAGTAAAATAAGCCCTTAAAAACACCTTTTTTCCCCCAACCCCTCCCTCCTTCCTACAGACAGCACAGGGAGACAGCACGTGAGGATTTTGGTCAGTTCATCATCCGAAGTTTTCTTCCACTGCTCAAGGAGAGGAGCCCTTCCCCTGCTATGCCATGGGGTCCCTCTCATAGGAGACAGTTTTCCACAAACCTCTGCAGCATGGATCCAATCACCCAAGCAGCAGTCCTGCCAAACCTGCTGCAACGTGAGTCCCTCCCACGGGCAAACAGTCTCTCTAAAACTGCTGCAGTGTGGGTCACTCTTCCACGGAGTGCAGTTTTTCAAGGACAGTGCTCCAGCCTGGAAGCAAGGGCCCTCTCTCTCCACCAGGTCTCCCACTGGATCACAGCCTCCTCCAGGCATCCACCCACTCCAGCCTGAGCACCTCCCCCATGGGCTGTGGGTGGATCTCTGCATCCCCCATGGACCCCCATGGGCTGCAGGGGCACAGCTGCTTCACCGTGGTCACCACCACGGCCCGCAGAGGAACCTCGGCTCCGGTGCCCGGAGCACCTCCTCCCCCTCCTTCTCCACTGACCTTGGTGTCTCCATGTTGTTTCCCTCACGTGTTCTCACCTCCTCCTCTTCTCTAGCTGGAATTAAAACTGTGCCCCGCTTTGTTCTGATTTTCTTCTTAAATATGTTATCACAGAGGCGTTACCATCATCGCCAATAAGCCCAGCTTTGGCCCCAGTATATCCAGAGCCACCAGGGACTGGCTCTGCCAGACATGGTGGAAGCTTCCAGGAGCTTCTCACAGAAGCCACCTCTGTGGCCCCCCCGCTACCAAAAACCAGGCCATGCAAAACCAACACAGTTGGAAGTCTTGAAACCTCATTAGTATGTTTGTTTTGTGCTTCCCTGTTAGCCTCCAGAAGTCTCATTCTGACACTGCACAGTCCACCAATTTTTGGCATTGCCTAGACTAAGACCATTTTAAAGCATTCCAACAGAAGAAGATGTCTTGTTGTTTGCAGAAATTGCAAGTTCCAGTGGCTGAGGAATTTGCTGTTTTTCTTTATTTCTGTTCAGTGTGATTATAGGGTGATTTGGGTTCATATGAAAACCCAGTGTCATATTTCATTTTTTAATTCAGAAAGAATGGTTTGCTTCCCTTTTTAAAAATATCAAATAAAAAAAATTGAAATCAGTATGTATTACTTCAAATACAGACAGTTAAGGACAGGTCTTTTCCTCCAACAGAAGTCAAGTGACTGAGGTTTTGGTAACAGCTTTAATTGACCCTTTTTTCCAGGCCTCTGCTGTATTGTAATACATATGACACAAAATCAGTAAACACTTAGGTCTTTCAAGAGACAGATTTTAATAGCCACAGCCTTTTTGCAACAAAGTCTATGGTAGCTGAGTCTGCTTGTGTAAATAAGGTTAGTTATTAAAACAACCTTAGCTGATATTGACATAGATATTTCCATGTACAGTTGTCATTGATTTCAGTGAAAATTAGAGCCATAAGTAAGAATTAGAACCTGAATACTTTGGCTGAACTGGACCTGTTCTTTCTCTTGTCTTCTCTTAATAGCCAAATACATGCCTAGTCATTGCCTTTCTGAAAAATGAGCATGAGCAAATGGCTCGAACTTTCTGCTGAAATAAACTCCAGCAAACTCAAGTGTGAATATAGTGGAAACTCTCTGAAAATATTAGTATTAGTGGATATTTTTCATGCTGTGGCTGCTTCTGTAAGAGGGCAAAACCCAAAAGGATATGAAAAATTAAGATGAAAAGGAGAAATAAATTATTAATAAAGCAAAGTACTGCTGCTTTCTCTGTGCACATTTTCAGATCTATTGGATTTTTTCTCATTGTTCTGCATAAATTGCTTCTGACTGTACAATGGACTTCAGCAGGGCCATCGCTTTCAGGTTCTTGATTTTTCATAATTCACTCAAATGCCAGCTCAATGACATTAAGTGGAAAAATAGAAAAAAATGCCTTCACTTTTCCACAGAAACAATTTTGAAAATCCATTTACATGGAAAATAAAGAGGCATTAAGCCCAGTGCAAATCTGTAGCTGAATACAAAAGTCTGAAAGCATAATATTTTATTTTTCCAGATAAGACAATACAAACTGTTATTTACTGCCTGAAAGGGCTGAAGAGTTTTGAGTTCCATGGAAGTGGGCTGTTTTTCTAATTTACAGTATTGTAAAAATTCCTTCTAAACCCACTTTTGCTTTTCTTTTTTCTTTTTAAGAAAATAAACCTTAAGCAGAAGCCTTTACAAGAGAGTTTTAAAAAGTAAAGACGTAGTATTTATTAAGTAGGCTTTTATTTCTATTCACTGGTGCTTATGCTTCTCAAATTGCTCACTCCTTGAAATGGTGTTGTAAGATTTTCACTGCTGCAAACTGTTTGCCACTTGCCAAAGTGCAATGCTCAAGTGAGTGTTCTGTAAGATGTTTTGCTGAACAATGTTATCAACAACACAGTTAAGGCCAGAAAAAGAACTTTTATACCAAGAGGAATTCTGTGTTAGCAGACTAAAACCAAGCAGAAAAGACAATGGTGCATGTATTTAATAAAAATGTGTATAGTGTCTAACCAGGAGAGCTCTGCTGCAATCTGAGAGTACAAACCTGTCTGACTGGCACCAGTGAAAGTAAGTTTTCGTGGTTTAGATATGTCCTCCAACTGCCCAACTACAGCAGACCAAGAGCTAAGAGTCTTTATGGTTTCTTGGAAGTCAAAAAGGTTAGAGCTTATTTCCTTACTCTTTTACCAGGTGGATATTCATGCTTCAAGTTTATATACATCTATTGCTAGGAAAACTAAATTTGTACAACTGCAACACTGGAGTACAGATATAGTATTTAGTAAGCCACCTTGAGGGAATGACAGAAGACCTGACAGACAAAAGAGCTCTGTCTACTTTGAGTTCCTGTGTCTTGCCTTTCTTTGAAGGACCTAAAGGATGTGATCTTGTCTTGCCAGGTTGTAAATGTAGCCTTGTGTGTTGGACAGGTTTTGGCAGTAGGTCACAGGAAGCTTAAGGGAGACTGCTTTTAAAGGAACACACAATGTCAGTGTCAGCACCCTAATGAAATTCCACAGAAATTCAGCCTTGCATGTCCATAAACTTATTTTCTCCTGATATAAAAATTCAAAATGTACTGCAGAAGAATTAATTTCCTGAAATTGCCAAAACCTGAGAGAAGGGAAAAAACGTCTCCCAAATGGCATTTACTCAAGTGTTCTGTTCAAAATTTACCATCATCCATTAGTATTCACACAAACAAAATATTGAATTGTATCCTAATGGTGAATAAGAAGTACTTATAACACTAGGGAATAAGATATTTTCTGTGCCTTGCTGGGATATTGCTTCAGCCAGCTGAGAAATGGTCACATCCCAGCATGGCATATGCATAATAATATTTGTTGTTGTGATTATAGAATGGTATCACACTAATAGTAGAAGACGGAAAACTTGAAAGTGAGAAGTGTGTCTCTTCTATTAATAAGAGATAGAATATGAAAATGGAATGAGTTGATGAATAATATCTTGATTTGATTATTGTCTTAGTATTGTTTTCTTCATGGAAAACAGAGCCCCCAACATGGTTTCATAATCTTCTTTCTGTTAGTCTTTTAAATAAAATAATTTTTAGACACAATTTTTATGTCAGTTCATCCTCATAGTTCCTCGTGGCGTTTTGAATTATGCTAAAATCAATGATTTAAAAAAAATATTCCTGCGGTATTTTTTACTGTACGTCCACTTGCACTGTGAAATTGCACAGTAGTATGTGTCCTTCCACATACAAAGAGAAGCCTTCAGATTCTGATGTGTGTTTTGTAACAGCTAGAGTACCAGAATCCAGCAGTTTGGCATGTTTTTTTTCATATTTAAGCTGTTCTTCTAGAAGTCATCCCTACTTGAGCTGCATGCTCTTCCTGCCTTTGTATTTGTTTTCCAGTAGGAGGTTTGTTTGTGTCTTTTCTAGAGAGGACAAGGAATACACATGGTGATCATTATTTAGCCAGACATTGCATTGAGCAGGTATTGAATACATTATTGCTTACTTTTTTTCAGAAATATGGAAATGTAGATGTTTTCAGGCAGCACATACAGAAATTCGTCAGTGTTTTCATCTGGTTCCATCCAGATTGATTTAATAACTAAATGCAGGTGTCAACATGAATCAGGAAGCAGAAAATTTCTTTTGTGGCTTTATGTCTGCAACAGAAATCAACCCTCAACAAGTCATGATTTTCAAGTGGGGTTGCTTAAAGCTGGCAACCTAAGCTAATAGTTAAATTACATGATAAAATTTCTAAATACAAGCTATTTGTGAGCAGCTCTTTTAATACTTTGCAAAAAAAGCATAGTTTAAAACAAGAGTTTAGGTGTAAAGCTAGATTGTCTGCATAAGATACAATCTTAGAAACAGTCTTTCGTTCTTTTGAAAGGCCTTGCTGTCATTCTTCATGAATGGACACTGCCAAGACTTTCTAAATTACTTCAGCAAAAGATGTGATCTGTAGCACTGAAAAACCTGGTTCAGTCAAGGTTTTCCAACTTTTCTGTTTTCCAACTTATTTTCCTTCTGTATCAGAAAACTACACTGAAAGCTACCACCAGTACAATTTACTATTGCGTTATAAAAATCTTTTCACACTGTGACCCTGGGACACTAACAATGGTCCAAGGACCACAGCCCTTTTGAGACATGGAAAAAATACATGATGGGTTGGGTTAGTGTGGGTCTCCTGGCATATAAAAGCACAGAAAATTGACATGACACCAGCTTCCGCTCAATCATATATAGCACAGGTGGCAGCTGCTCCAGCAATTTCCACTTCTTGCTCTGCTTAGCTTTTCCCAGCAGTGGCAATGGCAGAAGTACCATGATTCAAGCTTTAAAAAGCATGAACCTCTGGAGAAATCTGGCACAAAATGCTATTGTAGCAATTCAGCAAAAGGCAAAGCAATTTCTGCATGCAGTGGTGCATTTCTACCTTGATGAGCTACTTAGAGAAATTGGAAAATGTCCATCTGAAAATCTGTAATAAAAACTTTTCGCTGGTCTGATCTTGCCAGTTTAGCCTGTTGGATTGCTCGTTTGCACATCAACAAGCATATAGATGTTTAGCATGAATGGATATGTTTAGCATGGCAGGAAATATTATAACAGACAAGAGATTCAGATTGCTACTGCAAAATGCAGAGCATCTGGCAGATATGGAAGTGAACTTGCCAAGAATGAATTAAAAATATGCATATAGTTCTGAAATTGCTTTGCTGCTGGCTTATAAATCAGGGGGTGATGAAGGTAGGGTAGCAATTATAAACTCAGATCTTCTCTTACATCTTTGCCCCATTTGATGCTCAATTTATTATGTTTTACCCTGTTATAATTTTATGTGCTGGATTAACCAGTGTTCTGGCATTTTTACATCAGGTTAAGTACTAATGTTTCTTATTTGTTTACTTTTAATTAGAAAGAGTCACTCTGGAGAAGAGTTTTTATGATACCCAGAATTTGAAATTTGCAGCTTTACATTCAACAACAAAACAAAAGTACTTGTAATACTTGTAAACAACAGAAGATGTGTACTTCATCTTGAATTAACTCAGTAGTTTTAACCAGTTCCATAACATCTTCTACAATTGGGATTTGATATATATTGAAGCTTTGGACCAACCTAGGTCCATTCAAAGAGCAGCAATAATAATAAATTTCTTTAGAAGTACTTGATTGATACAGACCAGCAAAACACCATTGTGGTAACAAGAAGTTAGTGTGCCTGATGCTACCCTTGGGGTGTTTCCAATATGATATTGAGTCCATCAATTGCTGCAGTTTGCAGTGCACTCTGTGAGCTGGACTTTATTTTTTCTTGCATTGTACTGCCCAACCTGTTACCAGAATTTATAAATATCTGTAAGCTTGAGATTTTCTACCACAGGGAAGCCAAATAAGCAACACAAATAATATAAATTATAGATCGGTCGTCATAAGGTTCATTAAGTAATGAGCAGAGGATATAAATAGAAAAACAGGTGGTTCAAAGATGTGTTTTAGGGTCCTGCTTTTTGCTCTATGACAGCCTGTTTGACTGTAATGGCAATTGTGTACCCCAGTAGTTCTGTGTGATTCAGATGTACTGAATCGAAGGAACATTATGGCCATGGCAATCTAGAAAAGACAAATCTTCCAAGTATGTTATCAGCAAAAGAGTGTGGGTTTGGTACAACTAACCTCTCTTGAGACAACATGAAATTGAAATAATTCAATTTTACGTTCAGGATAATGAAGTATTTCAAATGTCAAAAACCCCACCAAAACAATGAAACCAAGCCCTGAAAGACTGTTCATGTCAAAACTCAGTTTATTATTATCACCTCAATAAAGGAGAAGAGGAAAACAAAGAGAGGAAAATTATGTCTGCACTGTTAGTGGCCTGCTAGCACTGTGAGGAATATGCACATTGTAAACATTTAATTACGGCTTATTTATCAATGGGACTGATTATTTTTCCTTTCTGTTATTATAAGCAGCAAAGCATAAATGAGATTTTAAAGTGGATTTGAAGAAGGCAAAAACTGTAACTTAATGAACAAGCTTAGTCACAATACAAAGGGAAAATCATGAAAAAGGCACTAAAATTAGTGTCTGTTTGGGAAATGCATAAAGCATTAATTTATTAGAATTAAAAACATTAGTGAAGCATGAGGAATAAAGTAGAACATGAAAAGAGGTGAAGGTGTATATAGAGACTTTTTATGATATAGAGGCTTGAAGTTCTGGAAAGACAGTCAGATTTTGTACCAGAGCCAAGGACTTTTAGTCTTCTTACACTGATGTTTTTGAGAGCTCAACAGTACTAAAGAAAAATGTCTTTCTGGGAGTTCTCACCCCTTTTTTTTGATATACATCCCTTCACTATTAAAGCTATTGATAGCATTTCAAAAACATAATTTAAAATGATCATTTAATAATTTTTCAAATCCAGGTGGATTTCTCACACAAAACTTTTTGTCAAGCTGCTTTAACCCACAAGTCTCCAAATCTCATGGGATTTATTTACTCTAAAATACATAACATATCTGTACTAAATGAAAATACTATCACATCATAAATCCACATATCTTCTACTCAAACACATAGTTTTTTTAAGGGTGATAATATTCCTAGGTGTCAGAGTGTAAATCAAAGACTTTATTAGAATAATTGATAATATATGTTGAGAAAACAATATAAATAATGTCTTTGGAATCCAAATCTCCATCCCTCTATGTACCAACTGCACAGCCATTTTTTTCTCACTGATGTTTTGATTGTTTTTTATCAAAATAGCCTAATCTTTGAAGCACATTCACCTTTGATTTGCAAGATTATGTGAAAAATTTATACTATGCTCTCATAGGGATAATAGTGACTGCAGTCCTTAGCACCCTAACATGGTACATGTCCCCATCCTTAAAGTTTCTCTCTTCTACCATGAACTCTCAGAGAAACCTTACAGGAAACAATATGGAACCTTTATATTTCCTCCAATGACACATGCAGGAGAGGAGGAAATACTAAATCTGGCAACAGGCACTTCTGTTTCCAATCAAAGAAAAGAGTGTGTTAGGAAAGAGGTGAGATTTATTGTGTCTGGTTTTTTCCTTGAGAGTGGTTTTACAGGCTCTTTTCAGATGCCAGTAGGAATCACTCTTTCTGCTGGAGTTGGTCTTAGCTTTCACAGAGAAACCAACAATTTTTCTGCTTTTACATGACTCCAGGATTTAAGACGCTAGAATTGATGCCCCAATAAAATAATTACTATGCCTCTGGTTTGGGTCTTTTTTTTTTCTGTTTTGTGGTGTTTTTTTTTTGTTTCCTTCCCTCCTCCTTCCCTCTGCCCCCCGAACCCCCCAGCCCACAAATTACGGTGACGAGTTCAAAGTTCAGGCATTCAAACAAGTTTGAAATTTTTGTGTAATGACCAGAAAAACACTTTGTCTCTTTCATATAGGAGTATTTGTTCAATGTTTCTGTTTGAAGAATGTGTGTTAAAATAGAATATTTCTTGAATAACAGCTGATGAATAATGTTACTTGTTTAACTATACCAGGAATGTGGCCACTGAGGGATCCAGTATAAATTCTGATTTCATCTAAAATTCCACAGAAGTTCTCAAGAGAAATGCACACAGCAGCACTTCAAGGCACAGTTATTAAGTCATGCCTGTTCAAACAGAAGTGAACTCTGACATGGGCAGAATGGAAGCTTTCACAGCTAGACTTCCTATGGCAGGACTGCCAACTTAAATCCTCTTTGTTAAGTCCAGACTATTCTAGTTTGCAGTTATCTGACCCAGTCTCCTGTTTATGATAGATCTGAGGTTTAGGTAGAGGCTGTTGAGAGTGGAGAAGACAGAAAGCCAGCTAATGAAAAGGAAACATTCTTGGAGGAAGGGTCCAAGAAACATGTCTCTACAAGTTACCAAAGTAGAAGAATCACAGTTATATGAATCATAAAGAAAGTCACAATATAGCAGTTCTCTCAGTTCCAGAATCATCTTTCCTTATTAAAATGTTAAGAACATGCAACATACACAAACACACATACTTGTATATACACATACATTAAAATTTTATACTTGCCAGTCTGACAATATGTCAAGGTACAAAAAATCTTCTCTTTTTTTTTTTTCACATATTAGTGTTAGACTAGAAAAAAATACTGTAATAGCTTTCCTCATCATCTGTCAATTCCAAGGTTTAAAATATTGTAGAGAATCCATTTTTTATATATTTAATGTTGGTTTCTGCCCATCACATGCAAGCACAGAAGAAAAGAGAAAGACATGCACTTGAGTATTCTCATGCTTTTTTCTCTATCAGAAAAGAGCTGCCCTGTCCTCACAGAGCTTAACACTGCCTTTCCTTCCTTTGCAGTGGAGCTCTAGGTGTGCATTTGGGAGTGTACACAGTGATACAAACTGATCTGTTTTGGCATAATTGCTTCTAGAGGCAGTGGAAATAATCTGTTCCAATGGCATTACTATGATGCAAAGTGTCTTTTCCTTTCCCCAACTCTTCCAGCTGTAGGGGAGCCTCTGTACAGGGCCTGCACCAAGAATTATAAGCAATAATATTAAAATGCTTGCCATGTGGGGACAAACTGCATGGTTTGATGGCCAAATATTCACTAGCCCTTCACCTATGCTATTGAAAAGATGCATATGTAGCCAGACAGGACAGGTAAACAAAATGAGTGGATAAAAAAGAATAAGTTAGAAAAGTTTTTAAAAGTTGTCTGATTGGCAAGGGAGTACAGTTGGGTAAACTAACTTGCTGAACTGATCTTCAGCTTACACATTTTTTCTTTTACATTTTGTGAAATTGCTACAAACAATGCTCACATTCTTCTTGAGTTCAAATATTTACTTTCTGTATAAGCCTCAAACCATTATGCAGTTGTGTAAAACCATTTTGGATAAGCAGCCAAGATTGTTCAAATCCCATTTAACCCATAATGATATATAATATATGGCTATGACATTTTGTACACTTTTTCTGAGTTCCATTTCACTATACAAAAGCTTTATTGTGGGGTTTTAAAAATTATTATTATTTCTTGGTATGGCAGGGGTCTAAACAGGCCTTTTGCTTAAAGAAAATTGGCCAAAGAATGTTGTAGCCTAACTTTTTCACAGAATTGTTTAGAGCAGAAATATAATTTAAATCTAATCAAATCAACAATGGCAAGAAAATAAGTGGGGGTTTTTTGTGACCATTAAGGTTATTTTTCACCTTCAACTTGACCATGTGTCAACACAGTAACGCTACATCTACTTTGCAAAGATTTTGGTTCTACTGTGAATCTCAAGTACTTACAAGTATGTGTCTTGTTTTTCCCACTGATCCTTTGTGGAGTACAATGAGTATGTATGCTGCATGGAATCCAGGCTTTTGTTAACACCACAGCAGCAATAGGGAGAGACCTAGGCAAACACAGAAAATATTTTGCGCTTTGAATATGGCAGCCAGTATCCTTGGTGTTCTCACTAGATATGGGAACAGGACAACACCGAAGAGCAGGTTTTTCACTGAATGTGCTGAAAGGGTGACATCCTAATGAAGTACTGAAGTGCTTTGATTTCAAGCCATAGATAATATATATGTCTTAGTTCATTCTACTTGTTGTTAGTGCTGCTATTTCTTACAACCCTGAAAAAGCTACTCATTGTTTCTTGTACTCTCAGTGCCTCAAAATAAGGACACAAAAGAAGCAGCTGGGGCTCAAGCCCTAAGTTGTTAGTACAAAGCTGATTCCAGTGATGTTGAACACCTTTTTGCAGCAACCTGTTTTTTACTACTACTACAGATGACTGTCAAGCTGATAAGCAACAGACTACCTTTTTTTTTGCAGGTTACAGTCTGATCATGATTTAAAGAAAAGTCTAAAATTGAGTTTCTAAATGTTAGTTGAAATTCATAATAACTAGTTCTAGACAAAAATATGTCCTACAATTTTTTTAACTCTTTGCCTTTGCAAGACATGTATTTAACTATAGCCTTTTTGACAAAAACATCAAGACATTCTCATCTTTTGGGAACTCAGAATACCATACAATATGATACTGATGCACTTTAGATGCTTCAACAGAATATATTTTAAAATATTTAAATATTGGAGGAATTAAAAATGATATAAAATAGACTGCAACACCATCAATTCAGCTATTTGACATATACAGATTTGTCTTTTAGTGTATTTTTCATAGAAGAGATTGGGAATGAATTGGAATAGAAAACTTATATTGACTTGAACAGGGAACCTGTACTTTACCATGAGGTTAGTGGTCAAGACCCAAACATTTTTTCATGACACTTCTGCACAGCCTAGCAGGTTTAGGACATCTTTCTTTAGGATTAGGCAACTTATGCAAGAGACAGTCTTAGTTTTCCCTTTGTAGGGAAAACCCGTTCTTCAGAGTGCTGAAAGTCCTTACAGTTAGTAGCATAGATTCCTTACCTTCTTTCTTCTGCACATTTGGTTTTAATCCTTCTCTTCAGTGTTTTCCATAGGCCTTAGTCTTCAGGGAGAGATTTCCTGACTTATGCTGCTGTACCATGCAACCATACGTTATGTAAGTTTCTGTCACTTCATATGGAATTTCACACTCACATCTTACAGGTAGAGATTACTAAAAAGGTTTGTATTTTCTCTGGAGAAAGGACACAAATGATCTCTCTTGGAACTATAAATACATAAATTGCTAGATTTCCCCTTCTATTTTTTCTTTTATATTAAGGCTTTAGTGTGTTGATGGGTAAAGAGTCTCCTTTTTCCCTTTACTGCTTTAACTTCATTAAAACTCTTTTCTTTCTTTCTTTCTTTCTTTTTCTTTCTTTCTTTCTTTCTTTCTTTCTTTCTTTCTTTCTTTCTTTCCTTCGTTCCTTCGTTCCTTCTTTCCTTCTTCCTTCCTTCCTTCCTTCCTTCCTTCCTTCCTTCCTTCCTTCTTTCTTTCTTTCTTGACTTCTTTCTTGGCTTCTTTCTTGATTTCTGTTAAATTATTTCAAAGCCTATTGGTTTCTCTGCCTTCATCTGCATCTCTAACACCTGGCCTTCCAACCAGCTTTGTCACTTCTCAGTTACACTCCCATCCTCTAGTGCTGTATCTATATTTTGTCTTTCTGCACAGCCTGTCTCTTGATCAAGTGTGAGTGGCCATCACAACTTACCTGCATGTCCTGCCCTTCCTCCCTGGACTGTAACTAGGTGTCTCCTTTATTTTCAAAAGTCTGAATCAAGCATGTTGTTCTGAAAACAATTATTCAGTTGGTCCACTGAACCAAAGAAGTATTTTGTGAGGTATTTGGAATTACACAAAGTATAGAAACTGTGAAGTACCTTTGGAGTCCAGGCTTGAGCTAGATGGTAAGCAGCTCAAATATTTCAGTGCTACACGGACCTATAGTGAGGTTATGGGAGCTCAGGTGTTCTAAACATAGACACTTTTTTGATCTGTTTTTTTCTTCAGACACACATTCAATGTGTTAATTACATGTCTAAGAATACTTCAACATAGCAGAATCTCTTAAATGGTCTGTGTGCTGCAGCTACCCCTTCCAGACACAAACTGGTCCATCTGGCTGTATGTATCCAGGTGGATGTCCTATCTTGCCTGCTTCAGTTAGCATTTGCATGGGATTTCTGCTTTGTATTGCTTTGGAATGTGCAGCAGTGTTTCATATGTCCTTATCTAGCTAGCTTTCTCTGTGTGTTAGCAGTTCACAGAGTTAAACCCAGCTCTCTGATAGTTAACTTTTCTGGTGACTCATGAAGAGAGTCCTAAGACTCCAAAGACTCATTGTGCAGGAATAGCCCTAAAAGACTACCAAGTTAAGAGCTTGTGGAAGAATCTGAAAAGACCACACTGGGTAAAAAAGGTTGGCTGGAACATTAAAAATTACTTAAGGAAAAAGAAAACAGAAGCAAAATGCTTGGTAAATGAGAGAATTTTTGTACAGAGAAAGTGGTTTGGACCAGCCTGCATAAAATATCATGTTCTTGATTTTAAGCAGCCAAGTCCTATTGTATTCAAGTCAGAGTTCATTAGAGCAATTCCTGACTGAAGTCTGCTTTGGTACCACAGAAGGAAAATATTCTGAAGAGAAAGGCTAATATAATATTGTCATAGGAAGAATATAAGGTATTATAGCTCCACAATTTAAGTATTCAAATAGTAAGCCACAATCATCCTTAGTTAGACAACTTTTGCCTTCTTCCTCCTTAATTTTCCATCTGGAGCTGCAGTAAATGATAGTAGTATTGAAAACATTTAATGACGTGTGATTTAATGCTCAAAAATCTTTCTGCTGGCTGTATTTATTAACACCTTCTGTAATGTATGTATGTGATGATTATTTGTCACATATGCCTAATCATTTTTTTTTAATTCATTTAAGACTCCATGGGAAAGGAATCTCAGTATTTCATGCTGAAGCCCTAACTATGTCTTCCTTTTATTTATAGAATTCAACTGTATCATGGTCTTGCTTTGCTACCAGGAACAGTTTTTCAAAAGAAACACCATACATAAGTCCCTTAGTTTATATGCATTTTTCCCATATTGCCACTGCTAGGTTCTACCTTATTTTTAAAGTGAAACATGAATTAACTAGCCTTGGAACCAAATCCTGTACAGTAAAAGATATATAAACAGTGAAAGTAACATCTCACCAGCCTTGGAAGGCCTATATTCATGGTACAACAGCATTAACAATTTTATTCTCAGATTCTGAGAAGTATAAGAGGAGGATTATTCTTTGTTTCAAAATAAAAAACTTGGTTTTTTGTCTTTGAATACAGTAATATCTCACTTATGCCTTTGCACTTTGGACTGTCTGCAAAAGGGGCACAATTTTTTGTGCAATCTCATTCAAAGTGTCTCAGTAAGTCAATGACATCAGGTACAACAGCTTTCAGCAATTTCAAGTTCACATTAAGCATTAAGCTGGCTTATAAAATCTATTACCTCCAGGTACTGGTAATGAACACACTCAAGTTCCTCATCTTGATCTTCAGGAGTCTCATTAGACTTGAAAGCAGATTGTCTCAGGATTTTAACTCTTGATTCTCAAGATTTACTGGAGAGGCAAAGGCCCCCACCAACAAAAGAGGAAAGAAAGGCACTAATGTTCTCTTAAAGAGAGACATTCTTAAATTGTGACATGGAGCTTCTCTCTCTACAGGCATGAAAGATGTTCAGGAAGAAATGTAAACATTATTCCTACATAGCAGTCTTTCTACTAATTGCTACTTCTAGGAACAGTGGCTAAATGATGATAGATGTAAAGCCAGAGTGAAGAGAAGGCACTGTAAGCTGTAGACAGTTCCCTAGAAAAAACTGTGCAAGAAAAGATGTATCTGTTTTTAACCTGTATTTGGCTTTCTTTAATTTCCATAGGGCATTCAGATATAGCAGTAATTAATAGCATGAATTAGGCTACACATCCTTGCCAATAACTACAGAAATGTACAGGAGGTACAGGTTATGGACTGCACACACAGCTCTAAAATCTCAAGACAAACTGAAGGCAGCTATAAAAGCAAACAAAAGAAATCACCTTTTCAATCCAGTTGCATTTCCAAAATAATTTCTGCTTTATGAGAAATTATTAACTATACCTCCAGCGCAATATTAACAAATATAAATCAACTTTTTCTCAAGGACTGACTATAAAACTCATACTTTTGGCTTTTATATTTAGCTCTTGAAGTGTATATAACATTCTATACGTACATCTGTTAACTCTAGCCATTTAGTTATCTTGAGATGGTTTTCAGTACTCATCAAATTTCTATGCAGTTAGATCAAGTAGAGAAACACAGGTCAAGTAGAGAGATAAATCATCTCTATTTTGTATGAGGTGTTCACACTTACTAATTTAATGTTCTCATGAAGCCATTCAGGGAAACAGTTTAAAAATACAAAATCAAATTATTGGAAATTAACATTATAACAAATTCAGATAAATTATCACTATGAAGTGTGCAGGGAAATATTGTAATAAGACTGGCTTTCTGAAGATGTAGACCCTCAGTTCACTCCGTGAAAAACCTACACCTATTGTTTGCTTTTTGCTTTATAGTGTGATTTACTCGTTTTGTGGGGGTTATTTTTGTTACTTTGGTTTTGTGAAAGAAAATAGTAATTACTCTCTACCTTACAATTTCCTTCTTTGTGGCCACGGTCAAAATTCTGTAACACGTATTGGAAAGCATAACTTGTCCACTTTAGGTATGTATTTTTTCTTTCCACTTCACTGTGCAAGTTTCGTTTAAGTGAGTAGCAACAAGGGTAGTAAACAACTGTTTAGTACAAATAGTAAAAACTTAGAATGGGAAAAAAAGAAAAAAATAATCTTATGCACAAAATACTGCCTTTAGACTCAGAATGCTTTTGACTTTCTTCTGGCAAAAACTGTGTCATTAAGTAAAACAACTAAGTATTTTTATTCGCCATTTTATATGTATAGACTGAGGCTTTTCCAATAATACAAAATGTACCCAAGTAGGGATGGGATGTTGAAAAAAGGAAGCTATAATAGAAGCAAACCATTATTCTATATAGTTTTCCTCTTAGATTTGTATATATACACATATTTAGAAGACATTTTAAAAAGGTTTTTTCAATGTCTCATACAAGAGTATGGCTTCTTCTTCTATCAGAAGAGATTTTATTTGTACAAAATAAATCACCAAGGATAGGATGTTTAAAAGCGGTAATAAAACAGGTAACTGTAAAGGATGATGCCAGATGAATTTTTCCTAAGACTTTGAACAGCAAAATGTTACTAATAGGCCTTTTTTAAACTGCCATAACGTTCCAGTAACTTACTGGTAATTTGTCTATTTAGTACTCTTTTGAGTTTTCATAGCCTTTATTTGTGTGCTATCAAGTTTCTACTGACAGCTCTTATCTACTGAGGAGATTTTTTGTTTTGTTTTGTTTTTTTCTTTCCTTTCATATGAACATTGCTTGCTTTATCTTCAGGGCAAAGCATTGATCCAAGTGTGTGGCCTCTAGTTTAATCATCATTTACCTGTGCTGGATCTACATTTCAAAAGTAATATCCTTCCAGTCCTTTTTTCTTTTTTTTTTTTTTTAGTAACTGCTGAATTTTATCAAGCTGTCTGAGGCTGAGAGAGCAATCTAGAAGCTTGCAATGAATTAAGCTGTTACTTAAAAAAATTCTTGTTGGTCATATTGTGTAAGTAATGTTAAGGAAATGGAGCTTGGACTACTTTGCTGTAGACATTTCTGCATAAAGTGTAGGTTTTAATTCACAGCTTTTTTTTTTTTTTT
>VXAZ01004949.1:54713-85315 GCA_013399875.1 Gymnorhina tibicen | reverse complement strand
TTTTTTTTGCCATCTATGACAGCCCCAAACTGCCTAGTATTTGAGTGCAGAAACTGGTATAGTAGTCCTCATTGCACTCTGGTGATTTTAACAAAGCAGACTGAAATACCAGAAATGAACATTAACAACAGGAAAAAAATTATTAGTTCTGTAGAAAGATGAAGTGAAATCTTTGTGGTGAATCTCCACATACAGCCTGACATCTGAGCCCAGGAATAAAAGTTACTGCTGGGCTTAGGCTTCTCTGTCCTTTGGGGCTCAGCCTTTGCAGCCACACAGTGGGTCACAGCAGCCTTGGGGTGACCTTGCATTGCCCATGAGACATTTTAACCATGACTCTGAATCTTTTTGTTCTGGATATCCACTGTGCTGAATTTCTTATTTGCCACAATATCTGATGTTGCATTCAGATATGAGGCCTGCCAAGCTCCCCTGTCATCAGATAATCTTCCTCTGAGGCTCACAGCCATCTAGAACTCTTTCAAATATTGAAAACAGATTTTAAAAAAAGGCTAGCCTGAAGCATGATAACATGGCAGTAGCTACCAGGAACAGTTGCATTAAATTCCTAACTTAAGATTCCTGTTCAATGCATCATTTGAAGGAATTTTCTTTGGGGAAAATTTTTAAAACCCATTTTTAAAAATTACCTTGGCTTCTATGTTTTCACATTGTATTTCAAATGCAAGTATTTATTTGAGATCAGTCTTGATTTTTCTAGCTGGTCTGCTTTAACTTCTCTTTTTGTTGCTGAGAGACTGTGTGAGTCTGTGGGTGTCGAAACCACTGACTGGCTGTGGTGCTTGTCATACAGGAAAAGTGAACACTGAAATTTGACAATGTATCTGCATTTTCAAAGTAACTAGTCTCCCATTACCTGCAGGAACTTCGGAGTATCAGCCTGAGATGTTTCTGTCTTCGCTACATGAGCAAGTTTACCATATAGGGGACTGGAGGAACACCTTATATCCTCTTCTCCATTACGTGGACATTAACCTGGACTTTACTTCTAATGCAAAGTGAGTGAGTGCTTCAACCGCCTGTATTTTACTTACACATATGGCAACAGAAGAAAAAGTGCATACTGTTGTTTTCACATTGGAAACAAGAAGAATATGTTCCTAAGTAGAAAATTAAATCAAAACTGAGTCTCAAAAGCCTTTAAAGGCACTAAAAACTGAACAGCTTTCCTGCCAGCTAGCACTATCCACAGCCAGTACATGCAAACATAAGAACAATGGGCAGGCTTTTTTTATTGTGAGTGCAGGAAAGAGCATTAAGAGGCAAAAGCAAACAAATCAAAGCCAGGGACATTTACCTGGAAAGGAAAAGAAATGGATCCTGTCTAAATACATGTTCATCAGCCGACTATTTGTTTATTTTTTGAGAGAAATACATCAAGGATGGAGGATATTTATTATTTAAAGGAGGTATTCTTCTGGGCCTGCTGTCCTTGATAGCAACCATTGTTCCAGATGGAAATAAATAAGTAAACAAAAACCTCCAACTGATTAGGAAGGATTGGAAAAAGCAGCCAGGAAGGGCACTTTGATAACTTAAAGGGTTTGCAATAGTATTCCTGTGTCTGCTGTGCTCTGATAGTTATTTTTATTCTCATTTTATAACTCTCCTTTCTGCCCATGGAAGGTTATATTTTTCTATAATTACCACAAGCAAATCTTTCTTTGGCAACACATATAGTGATTAATCGCATTTTCTTTATTGCAGTAGTAGGTGGCTTTTGCGTATCCTCATTTTATATATAGCCTTTAATTTTCTGTATTACAGGCAGTACTAAGTAGTTCGCTTGTAGTAACAAAGATAACAATTAGCTACATATGCTACCAAGCTGGAGCTTACAGGCTGCCTGTGATCTTTTTGAGGCTGCAGTACCTCTCCTTTACAGTTTTCGTAACTATGACAAAGACTGAAAGAAATACCATCTCCCTATGAGAGAAAATTGTCTTTATAGTGTGCAGGTTAGAAATAAATTCTTGCTTCTCTTTCCTAAAACTTGATACTGTAGTAACTTAAACATTGGATGAGTCATCCTGCTCATTAAGGCTGGAACCATCAATGAAAATGGTAATACAGAAATTGCAGTCCTCCAGGGGAGTACAGACAGGGAGAAGTAAACTGCCAGGCTGCTGGGATTTAGGGCAGATTTGGCTATGAATTCTCTGGTATGACTGCAAGCCATACTGTTCTATTTAAAACAGGAAAGAAATATTCAAGATTACTGAAGTTAGGCTTGGAAAAGCATAAGTACTGAGTCATTGCTCTGTGTATGATAAGAAACCACAAAATTCAGTGTGACCTATGTGGTTTCATGTATATCGTGTTTGCCAAGAGTACGCTTAGAAATCTCTTTCATAAACCCTGAGGGTTTAGGCAATTTCTCCACAGTACCTGGCGCTGTACTTGGTTAAGGCTTGTCCATTTCAGATTCTCTTCCACCTCCACTACCACCTCCTAAAATGCTTTGTGCATATCCTAGAAAAATGAACTGTGGTGCAGGGTATTGCAAGAGCAGCTGAATATCCCAGTGACCACAAATAAATGGGATGCTTCTTAGATTATTTATTTTTCTTACAGATCAGAAAGATTATAAATGACTATTTGAAACTGTAGATAACATGACAGTGATTAACAGGAAAACTGAACTACAAGAACTTTTAGTAAGACTGTTCTTACACATATGAAAATATTTCTCAGCGTCCTTTGTTCCTTAGTTAGCTTTGAAATATCTAATGAGCTCTGGTAAGTTGTTACAAGTACATCTTCATTGTATCTATTTCTAAAGATGACTGCCAGAGTCACCTGCAGCACCTGTGGCTGACCAGGGCCTCCTGCAGATGTCCGCAGAGGTCTTTCTGTGTTGTCACTTTCAGATTCCCTATACTCATTTTATGTGTTTAGATGATGGGACAATCCCCAGAAATGTGGTTATTATATTCCTTCCACCCCTCGCGCCTCACAACCAGTGTCATGCTGATAATTCCATCCAACAACATTTTTGTGGATTTTCTAGACTCTGAGGCAGTAACAAAAAAACCCCAAACAACTAGAAGATGTACAAGTAAAACTTTTTATTGTGGGAGATATGAAATACAGAGTCCTCTCAGTGATGAATCCAGTGCTACTTTTTATAGCACTGTGTAAGAGCTAAACATGATATAACAGCTGGTGAATTTAAGTACATAGTATTTGAACTTTGTTTGCTCTTTACGTCTCTGTGCATACGTGAGTATTTCAGGAAAAACTGTCTGGGAGATTCTGACACCATGCTTTTCCCCATACGAGTCAGTAGCAAGCAGAAACAACTTCAAAAGTTAATATTCCTTTAAGGAAGAACAGAATTTGTAAGATTTTTCCTCATTTAAATACTATTTAAATATAAAGAGCAATATCCTAGCTATGAGACTGTGCCATCTGAAGATTGGGTCCAAAGACTACAGTCATGTAATTAGCAATACTCGAGGCTATATCTTAATAAGACCATCTGGAAATTGAAGCTGTTTCAGAGTAGGGATACCCACTTTCCAGTGCAGTTTCATGTTAATTGTAATCAATCAGTGTGTGTGCTGCAGTAGAAGCTTGTTAGTGTCTAGTTGCAGGTTGTTTTTAACCTATAAAACTCTAGGGCTAAGTTGCCTGCTGCTGGTTAATATTTCTAGAATTAACCTGAGGGTTTAATTCCTCAGAGATTTGGTACTTGGTTTCCTCAGAGAGGTGTACAAAGCCTATCTTAATTTTACCAGCATATGAGAAAGAGGCAAAATGAAAGATTTAGGATGAACAGATGTTGCGATCACTTTTATCATGAGGTCGGGTAAATGTCAGGGTTTTTTTATGTGGGTTTTACTTCTGATAGTGTGCTAGATAATCCTCACAAAGGTACTGGGGAAATAGATGGTCCTTCACAGAAATTGAGAGAAATATGTAAATTATTTCCAAGTAAACGTTTTCCTTTGAAAATTAGGAAGGCTATAGAAACCAATGCAGGTGCAATTTCTAGCTCTTTAACTCTGGATTCCCAAGTCACCTGATGAAAGATTTTCAGAGAAAGCTCAATAACTGCATCAAAGTCTCCCTTCATTATTTGGGGAAACTGTAAAACGGAACCACTCACTCCATAGATTAACTGGAGGACTAAAAGTCATTTTTTTATCTAAAGGAATAGAGTAGATCTGATTCTTATATCACTAACATGCAGATAAATAAGGAGTAATTTCTCTGAAGCCAAGGGAGTAGTGCCAGTTTAGAAAATATATACAGAATTGTCAGAGTAGTGTCTGGCGTAATGCTGTAAATACTATGCAGATCTATTTGCATACATAAAGTATTTCTCTGCAGGGTGCAACACTGACTTTTTTGACCTGCCCTGCATAAGTAGTCTGTCTATTTAAGTAAGGGATAAATAGACACAAAACTCCATATTTGTCATTGCACTCAGTATAGATGACAAAGGTGACTAAGTGCATTAGGAAACAATGCCTTACGCAAAATTCCATTTTATTTTTATTCATAAGTTGAATCACTATAATCCTTAAACTTCAGGGCCATATTGTCCCTGAGATTTGGGAAATGAGATGGGAAATTAATATTTCATTTTAGATGGCTCAGAGTTTTTCAATGAGGTGTAATATAATAATGAAAAGGAAATGTAGTTGGCTGATATATATAGTTGTTTGCTCTTCTGAAATACAATTGAAGTGTGCAATGCCTGAGCAGTGTCAAGACAGTGGAGCTGTTATTAATGGTGGTATGCATTCTACTGGGATTTAGTTCAAATTACACTGTGCAGAGCTCCAAAACTGTCCCCGCTGCCCTGATGGTGAATCAACACTCATTCCTTTAAAAGGGTATAAATTAGGTTGCATTGAAGACAGGGATTTCAATGTCTGCTCCTCTGCACTGTAGAGTGTTCCAGTGCATATGAAGAAGTATGACACTATGGCACATAAAATAATATCAAGGTCCTATTTTCTGTTTTGTTTACTACCCTTGAGGTAGTGTTTGCATAATAATGACTTGTGACTCTGCATAATAATGTTTTTCAAGAAGGTTTTGAAGTGGGCGCTTATTACAGTAAGGGATCCACTGCATGATGACTGCAATAGAACCCATTCATGCTGCAGTGGATGACGTTCTGCATCAAAGGACATTTTAGTTTAAGATGTGTATATGTACATGTTTGTTCAGTAAATGAGAGCTGAATTGAATTCCTCTTTTTTTGGGGGGGGGTGGTTTTTTGTTTGGTTTTTTGTTTGGGGCTTTTTGGGTTTTTTTGGTTTGGTTTGGGGGGTTTTATTGTTTGTTTTTGGGGGTTTTTTTTGGTTTAGTTTGGTTTGGGTTTTTTGGTTTTTTGTACAGTGAGTGGAGGGAAAAGTGTGCAAAGCTTTATTTTATGTCCTTAAGATACAATTCACAATATTTAAGCTCAGTAAAGCTCAGTGTTACACAAATGACAAATTTGTATGAAAGTGAGGTTCTGAGAAAATAACATTCTGATCTTTATGTGACAGACTAGACTGCAAGGCCTTTTATAAGACTGCTGTCCCTATCAGCTCAGGCACTTCCAGCTGCTCTGTGCTGTGTGTAAGGCATGTAACGATCACTGTATTAACATAAATACTGACCTTTTTGGTCTGTCTTCTAGATCTATTGCTGAACTTTTGTTACAGGCAACCTTCTGTGATGGCCCACCAAGGACATGAGTTACTGACTTCAGCTAGAGAGTCCTGGTTATTCATTTTGGTCAGCACCAGCTTGTCCTGAGATTAAACTTTTGTGTGATTTCTCAAGAGGGTGTCTATTTAAACAGCTTGCCTGCCTATCTTTCACCTTCTGTTCTTTGTGCTTGAAGACCCCATCTGTTCCATTAAGGCACTGCTCCATTTTTGTTCAGTCTTGTGAATGAAGTAGTGAATGAAGTAGTAAGAACACAATCTCTGAATTCACCCTCTGAATTAAAACTCTGAAATAACAGAATACCCTTTTTTGTGTATGTAGGTATATATGTGTGTTTGGATGTATTTTTGTGGAAGGATGACTCTTAGGGAGAGATGACTCATTTAAAGAAGTGGTCTACAACTTCCTCAAAGAGTGGCAGTGGCTGGAGAGGTATTAATTCCTCTCTCTGGTGACCCCTGGTAGGTAGCTGTGTCAGGGGAAGTTCAGACTGGATATTAGGAAGAGGAACCTCCTTACTGAGAGGGTGGTTGGGCACTGGAACAGGCTCCCCGTAGCACCAAGCCCATCAGAGTTCAAGCAGCATCCGGTCAATGCTTCTGGTCATATTTATGCTCCTGGTTTAGTTTTAGGTAGTTCTGTGAGAGGCAGGGAGCTGATCTTCACCTGTCTCTTTCAATTTGAGAAATTCTGTGATCATATGATTCTATGTGGTAAAAAACCCTGAAATTGCATAATAATGCTTTTCCTTTTTCACCTTATTTTGACTTGTCTTTAGAGCAAAAGGAATAAAGAGTACAAGAAGGTACTAATGGTACTAATCACCATAGTTATAATTGTTATATATATTCAATTATGGCATAAATATATATGTATTTAATGGTATGTATTTTACAAATACCTAATATCTGATTTAATATTTAATGTATATTATGTATATTTACTAATTTATGTTAATCTACTAATATATCTGTAATATGTATGCTTATGTAATCCAATGGTTAATTATCATCCAAGCTATTGCAGCAGGAGGACAGCAAACAAATTAGGAGTACTGAAAATATACTGCAAAAACTGTGCTTAAAAAAGGTGTCATGTAGATTGCAGTTTCTGAAATACTAGATATATGCAAACTCACATTGCTGACCCTTCTAATCACCTGGATAAAGATATTGTGGTCCTGTTTTCATCTTTATCACTGCTGTGCAGGAATCTGTATTAAGTGTTTAACAAAGGTTTATTAAAAAATCAGCTCCACTTCTGTGATGACAGGCCAGGCATCTGCTTTAAAAACTACGTTTTTGGTAGTTTGACTTTATTTTAGCAGTGTGTTGACATCCCAGTATGAGCATTTGCTTCCCTTTCTTCTAAATGGAACTATTGATGAACTACCTGTGTGTGTTTTCAGTAGAAAATTACAATGACTAAATCTGTAAATAACTGCTGTAAAATGCAGAAAAGGTAATTTTGTTACTAAAGCCACTTGGGTTATCTCTTAATTCACTCCCACCCCTGCTTCCCGAGGTTGAAAATTCTGCTGTTATTATGATAAATTAATCTCCATTTCAGTGCATTCAAATTCAACCAGCTTAATCAATGTTTTTGTGTGATAAAAGAACTTCAGACATCTTGTCTGCACTTGTCACTTGCCCATTAAGTCTGTATTAATGGAGGAGACTTTTAAAAGTTATTGGCATATAACATCAGATGAGATGTTGGAATCAGCCAAACTAGACAATAATTAATTTAGAATAATTGATGGTGCCTCTCAAATAAAGTCACAATGCACAGCAAAAGAGTAATTTTTTAAAATACAAAGAGCAGAGGGAGCATAGAGGTGTTCTGAGATTAGCTCAATAGGGAGATTTCAGATTCTAGCACAATTATGTAACTGCTTGCTTAAGAATGGAGAACTGCATAGATAAATGAATGAAATAGCATAGGGCAAAAAAACCTTGTAAACCAGAAGCATCTCTGAGTCATTTTGAAAACTTACTAGGTCTGAATTTCTATGTGAAAAATGTCCCAAATCCTCAATGAGTTCAGCTTAAAATTTCTGATCAGAAACTTTCAAGTACTTCTGAGCAACAAATATTTTCATGGGCTCAGTTAGATACCCATAAGAGATATGCAAGCCAGTGTTTTAAATACGTGAATGCCATGCTAAGACAGTACTTCTTCCTGACTTGTTATTCTTTCTTTGCTTATTGTTCAAAACTAATGCATGGGGGGTTGGTAATCTTACTATTTATACATGACAACTTCTGCATTTGAATGCTACAGCATGCAAGTATATTGCTGCCAGTTACTCTTCATATATTCTTTCCTTCCTTCTTTTCTCCTTCTGGATCTTTCATTTTGAACCTGGAATCAGCATTCCATAACAAAACTATTCTGCTGTGAAGACTGCAACTTGGAGCGATTTCTACCATTTAAAAAGCACCACTTTCTATGTACAAATATTATGCATATTTACTTTCACAGTCTTCAGTCACCTTATGTTTCATTACAAACCACTATTTTCACAAAAGAAAAGAGAAAGTTAGTAAGATACTTAGTAAACTGGAGTGCAAAAGCGTGTGGGATATGAAAAATAAAACCAAACTCTTCACTGACCATAAGTAAAAAGCACATTTTTTGCCTAACAGAGAATGATAATACCTCTTCAAAACAGGAGGTTTATAGCTAAATCAAACAAAATGCAAGAAAATCTACTGATAACAGCAAACCTCATGTAAAAAGACATTTTGGGAAGTCATTTTCTCCTTCATGAGTGGAAGAGAATACATAACATTCTTTTTTTCTGTGATATCAGAAAAAAACAGGAAGATAGGGGAGAAAAAGAGATGAAAGACTAATAAAAATCAAATCTCATACTTTTAGATTGTCATTTATTTAGAAGCAGTAACAGTATGTAGGGTTCCATTTTGTTTTATTTCAATCATATTTTTTAATGATAGAAAAAATGCCAAGGACCAGCCACCCTATTGTCCATGTACTTTCAGGAGAAAAAGACGAAGTACAGAGGACCAGTAAAATACCTTCATTCCTTGAGCAAAGCTCCTTCTCTGTTCTTTTCTTCCACCTACAGATGCAGGAAGAAATGTGGAGAGTATAGCCTGTTTCAAAGGGACTTTTTATTTGATGCATTCTCTAAGTACCTGGAAGCTTATTGAGACTTTCATACAAATTGACATAGCCTTGGGCTTCCCTAAGCTTAAGGGATCAAGGCTGCCCTGAATTAATAGAAAATACATTAAATTTTATTTTTCTCCCACTGGCAAACCTCCTGCCTTTGGGGACCATCACAGAAACATTTGAATAAGAGCCAGCTCATGCCATGTCACCATGAAGAAGAGGCAGAGAAATCTTAAGTTTTTCTACAGTGTGCCCAGCTGATGATGGGATTGGAGAAAAGGTAAACTAGCAGGTAAGAGAAAGGTAAGGGGGACAAGACAGTAACATACCAACACAAGATGTCTTTCAGTTGGATGTTTTGTATTCATGGCTCTAGAAACAGAAATAGCCGTGCTTCACTGTAGTGACTGCAGTCTTGTAAATGGCCTAAAACACATTTTTGAAACCTTCTTAGTTTTTAACCAAAATTACTCTCCTTTAGTAATGTAGTACAATGACTAGTAATTTTGTAGGGAACACAACACTGGTACTGTTGTAGGTATTGTTGACTTCAGCATCTTATTATACATTATTTAAACAAGAACATTTATATTTACAAAAGCTACATTGAATCTTATGACGGGAGAGTACGTGTACACTCACAACAAGGGTGATGAGGTGGTTATTTAAGGTGCTTTTCCCCTAGGTAGGAAGCTTCATGGAGAAGAAAATACTTATGCTATCTGTAATGTAGTCCTGCCAGTTTTACAAATTATATGCAAGTATCTTGCCATAATTTCTTTCATGAGTTTATATTTTCTTTAAGATGGGCTACAGGAAGGATGAGCACAATATACGAAAATCTAATAGCTAAGAGACAGAGTGAGAAAGAAAGAAATTTCAATATTATGCCATGCCTGCTGGGTTGCATTTAAGAAAATACAAGTGCAGGTTTTCTTCCCCTGTAGTTAATCCACTTCTGTGAATGTCCTGTGCAGTATCCTTTCAAGTAATAAGCATTCTTATTTATTTCATTAACTTCTCTTCTAGAGGACAATGCTATATAGTTGACAGCAAGGGAGCTTGTGGAGAAAACAGACATAAACATTAAGAGCTTTCATACAGGAAACAATAGGATTAGATTTATTTTTCACAAACTGTACTTCGTAAAAGTCCAAATATATCCAGTACCTAGCTGAAGAGAGTGACAATTTGTGTTCTTTATTTCCTGTTTACCAGATATTGTCTGATATTCAGTAATATACAGTTTCTATAGCAACTGTAGGAATACAAGGTACATATAATACAATACTAAAGAAATTAAAAGGACAAACTCCAAGATATTTGGGGGAAAAAAATTATGCACAGAGCACCTTAAATAAATGTAGATGCTAGCATCCTGCACTTGCATATATACAAGACTGTTTTTGAAACCTTTCAAAACATGCACAATTCATCTGATTGAGTTTTGGCAAAATACGTCAAAAGTATTTAATAACCTAATATGTCTGCATTTGTGAAAATTTGCACTGAGTTCATCTGAGATTGAAATTGAACCCAAAGATGTGTTTTCTTTCCACTTACTTGTTCAGAAAAGCCTAAAATAAACAGACCATGAAAAGAGTATTCATATGGTATGAGAGAACATCCTAGGCAGCACCCAAAGAGGATCCTTTATTGGGTCTCAGCTATGTGCCTGCAGTCCAGTTACAGTCCCAGTAACAGTGTCCGCAAAGGAGCATGAAACATTTGAGTCTGTGATGTAATTAAGACAGTGTGGCTTCGAACAAGGATGTGCTCAGTATCTGTCAGTGATATAATGACATAACATGCATTGAAACAGTCACTGAGACAGTGTCCAAAGATTCCTGCAGCGTGGAAAAAACATGTTTTATAACATGGAAGGGATACTTTTATCTTGCAGTTGTTGTTTGACTGTTAGCTCACATAGACTGAATCTGAGTTAATACACCAAAACTTACAAGGGAAAGTTTTAGCTGAGATCAAAACCCTGGAAACCAGTTACGATGAAAAAACAAGATTTTGGCAGAGATGTCTTAAAGTGACATAGCTGAGCTTTAGAAGACACAGTATGTTTAAATAATTTTCTACCTTTATGTATGAATAAAAGGCAAATATTCTTGTCTACTTTTGTAGCAGCAAGATTCCTGCTTTGGTTTCGTTTCTTTTTTCTCTTTTTTTTTTCTTTGACCATATAGAATTAAAATATCTCGCAGGTGAAATTGAGATAAAAACATACTATTTTAAAAGCAATGTATTCATGATATGGATGTGTGGTACTTTAATTCATTTGAAATTTCTGATTGCCTCTATCCTTTCAATAGATAACAGAGTAGATGATAATAAAAAGCGATATAGTTAAGAGAAAAATTGCCTGTTGCAGTATTTAGACAATGAAAAACTTCATTAGCACAAATCAGGTTACTTTACAAACATGATGGATTTTAAAAGGACTTCAGTACCAAACCCAACATTTGCAGGATGGCTGGCTAAGGCAGTTAGGTCAGCAGAATATTGTACATGGAGATGACAGATTAATTGGTTGTTAGCAAGTAAAAAAAGGATTCCCAGCCATTAGCTCCATGCTCAGCTATTCACCCAAGACGTTTTGAAGGCTAAAGTTTGAGCCATGAAAAGCATTGTGTGCCATAGATGTCTTCTTCCAGAACCAGACACTGTAATACTATCTGAGTTTTAAATTACGTATAAATGCATGCCAGGATGAGGAACTGTCTGTTTCTGGGTACATATCTGCAAAAGACCTGCATTGCTGTCCCAGCTGTCTCCAAAAAAGAGGGATGAATATTTATTTGATTTAGCTGTGTTATGGTATGTTTCTTATCTCTGTAGGAGGATGGCAAATTAGGTGGCCTCTGACAAAGTGAAGCAGACTCCTTTTGACTCCATAGTGAAGGGCAGGATTTAAAAAATTAGTATATTACAACAGAGTATTTGGGTTCGAGTAAATACCCCAGTACACAAATGAACCCCAAAGTAGCTTCACATGCACAGATGGGCAGTTTTGTGCAAATATTGATAACATCATGCATGAATACTTCTTCTTATCCAATCTTCTTATCCAAACATTGGTTCTGAGACTGCAAAAGGCAGTGTGTACACAGCACTTGAATGGAATTTTGAGACACTGAAAATTTGCCCCTTAGTGTGTTCATGTTTAGTGCTTATTATTCATTCCCCAGAGCAGACTTTGTATAAGATTTTTTAAATAAAAGAAATAAAAGTTCTCCATGTGAAGTTTAGTGCTACCATTAGACACCTCAAGAACATCTGATGCAGAGCCAGATTTTTTTTCCTCTTATATAGATGTTTCATTAAGGAAAGGTGTGCTCTCTTCTGTTGCTTGTTTGTTTTTGTTTTGGTTTGGTTTAATTTTGTTTTGTTTGCTTGGTTTTGTTTTATTTTTTTGGTTTGGTTTTGGTTTGGTTTGGTATTGTTTTGTTTTGTTTTCCCCCTAAAAGAATGTATTAACAACTTAAGAGACTGGAGATCCGTAATCTCTCTGTGTACAGGTGTAAGTCTTTATATCTGTTATATGTGCACAGGATATATAAAATCCCATTTAGAACAGAAAAGATGGAGAGTTTGCCAATATATATTGTTTGTGATTTTTTGAATGCAAAAATCAGAAGGCACGTGTTTTATTCATCTTGACCCACTAATTTCTAAAGATTTATACTGATGTAATAGGATGGAAGACAGTAATAGACCTGGGCAAAAACACCAGAGGCTGCTTTTCTAGTGTGAGAATCTTTTGGTAAACATTCCCTACCTGAGACTACTTAGGACAGTGTAAATGTAAATAATACAGAATAGAACAGATATGGGTAATGTGGGTTTAGATGATGTGAGGAGCCAATTCAGTTTTGTTATGCCTCAACAGTGGTTGTCAGAGGCATGTGGAGGAGGGGTGCACGTGTGCCACGTGCAGGAGGTAAGTAGAAGAAGCCTTGTGTCTGGGAGGACTTCGCCTGGCAACACCGCACACGAGGCAGGCAGTAGGAGACACTGTGGAGGGGTTTCTCCAATCAGTTGTGAAAAGATCTCCACCAGTGGATGGCAAAGAAAGGTTGGACTGGACCAATGGGTCCCTGCTGGCAGGCGGACTTTGGGAGGGGCCAGGGGGTATAAAAACCAACTGCATCAGGACTTGCTTGGTACTGCTCATTTGCTGGCCCGCTCGCTCCCTTCTTTGCCCTGGCCCCAGCCTGCCTGCTGGCTCTCCTGCCCTCGCTGGTTTGCCCTCACACCTGTCCTGCCTTTCTGTGCCCCGACCGCAGCCCTGCCACTTTGCCCTGCGTCCTTGCCTGCTTCCAACTCTGCCGTGCCCATCCAGCCGTCACCGCCCGCCCCGCCGCCCCGATCCAGCTGGCTGCCGCGACCCTGTCCAGGGTCCTGGTCCTCCCGCCCAAGCGCCCCACTCTCCGCGTGTCCGGAGCCGTCACCACGCCAGCCCCGCCTGTGGAGCCGCGCCCCTCCGGGAGCTGCGCAGGCTCCCTAACACCCAGCCCGGCCACAGGCAGGCAGCGCACACACTGCCCTGCCACCTGGACACCGACAGCGCTTCCCTGACTCGCTGGTGGTAACGCCCTCTTTTTCTCTCTGTCCCCTCTCTCTCCTCTCGCCCGGGCCTTTTCCATTTTCCTTTTTTCTTTTCTGTCTCTCCTAGCCCTCTTTCACTTGGACAACTCCTTTTCCTTCTCATTTTTGTTATCAATAAACAGTTCTGAGATACAAGGTTTGCCTTGTTTGGCTTCATTCTGTTCCCGACCATCCATTTTTAAAATAACTCCTCGCAGTTCCCCGCAGTGGAACGTGACAGATGACCAGCTGAAATACTGAAACACCAAACCAATATTTTCTAAGAAAACTCTAAGGGAAATGGAATAACCTGTTATTAACTTGGTATTGATTAGCTTTTCTTAATCTTCACAGTTTACTGTCCTCATATATACTATCTGAGCAAGATATTTTTGAAAATTATTACACAGGAATGAAAGAACAAAAAGTTTGTAATACTTTTAAGAATATTGAGAAGTTTCTTGAATAATACTCCAATTATTTTAAAATATGTACTTGTAATGAGAAAAAAATGCTATTCTTGAGTTAACAAGTGAGTGTGATGTACATTCACTGTTAGTGTCTCGGTTTGAGACAAACTGGGAGGAACCATCCAAAATGAATGCGTCCTCTAATAGAAGGCAGGTTTCAGCAGCCCCTCCCTCACCCAGGTTTGGAAAGAAATTTCTTGGAGGAAAGTGAAAAAAAAGCTGTTTTTTTTAACAAGCAGAGTGCCAGCACAGGGCACAGGATAAAAAAATGAGTAAGGTTAGGTAATAAAACCTCTCGCTGTGGAGAAGACCTGGTAGATTCAGAGTCCTTTCTGTGGGTGCAGCTCTGCTCTCTCTGGAGCTGGGGTGTGGCGTGGGCCCCTCTGGGCCACGGTGTGGGGCCTCCCAGTGATGGTGTTCCGGACCGGAGCAAAGCTGAACAGTTCCAGAAAAAGAAGGAGAAGCCACAGTCCCGGGAAAACTCCTCACTTCAGCTAATGAACAAGAAGCTAGCTAAAAAGCAAGAGAATGCAGCTCTCTTCCCTGCTGCAGAGCCAAGAGCTGGGGAGAAGACCAAGCGAGTTAACTGTGGTTTTGAACACAGCTGCTGAAGGAATTCCACTGCTTTTCCCCTCCCTCTCTCAGATCTGGCTTAAAGGCACAGAAAGGCACAGGATTCATGTGTGGGCAATAAGAAGGCAATAGTGGATGCAGCATCATAAAGTCACCCCAAGACAGTCAGTTATAATGACTAAAAATACAAGTAGTATCAAAACAGAAGTTTCATAAAAAATTTGTTAGTTTCTAGGCTGATCTTCACCTGCTATGTCTGACTTATTCCACTAGTAACAAACTACAAACAGAAATAACAACTCTTTTCCTCTACGTGATATCTGAGACTGGTTTTTTCTATGGTTTTGTCACTACTGGAAAGAGGAAATTATCTGAGATAAACGAGGGTGGTTTTTAAGAGGTCAATCTCTTTAGGGTGTACAGATGATATAGGGGGACCACTGTTATCACTTTAACACATCTGAAACAGAACTTAGGGCATGCCTTCCCCTTGGAAACCAGTAAAACAGGAGATTAGTAGAATGCAAAAGTGTCTTGGAATCATCATCTCTTCATTCCTCTGGGATTTGCACTGAACATTTGCATTGAACATTGAACAACCTGAGCCTGATCCTCTGCTTACTGTAAGAAAAATGAGTCTCTTGTTAAAATCATCTACAATCTGTCTATCAAATACCATCTGCAGAATATAATGCCCTTGGACGCTCAAACTCCCTTCAGACTGAATGTTCTACTGGTTTTTTCCCCTGTTTCACCTACTGAAGGAGAAAATCATCTAGATAAGCAACATTGTCTGATGGTGTCAGGATCCTTGAGAAGGAAAGCAGTGAACAGGTAAGTCTGCTGAGGGTTAGGGAGAGGCAATCAGTATGCTAGGTGTGCACTGCTAGAAGGCAGAAAAATTCAGGCTTCTCATTAATTTTACTAGCACTGCCATTGTTGTGAGCCAGGCATATCATCCTGTTAATATGCTCTTAGAAGGATGCTATTTTTATATCCCCATGTAGCAATTTGCGGTAGGGTGAATGAGCAGGCCTGATGATGTTAATACCAGAATATTTTGTGCACTGATGATATTCCAGACACCCTGTGACTTTCCCTGTGGATCTAGCAATCTCTGCCTGTCTTAGAGGGAAAAGTTTCTCATTTGACCAGAAGTGCTTCTGAATTACTTATATAGGCAGGTAACTGGAAACTTTTTACCCCCTTTTCAGGAAATCTGTTAATACCCAAGACCTCTGAGTTACTTCTTATCTCTACCAGTAATGAAATATTTGTAAAGAATTGATCCTGTTCATCCGTGAGAAAATCCTTGCTTACTCTCTTTGTTTTGTAGAATTGTTTTGTACAGTGTGCAAATACTCCTGAAACAGTAACATTTTAGAGCACTTAAATATCCTAATAGCTGTTTTTAAAATATGCAGGTTTCACATTAGAAAGCTTGCATAATTATTTAAAAAATCACTGTAGGCATTAAAAAAGCTAAGAATATTCAAAAAAATTCATATTCAAAAGAAAGAAGAATTCTAAGATTTTCTAAGAATTTCCAGATTGTTTTTATAATTGTAGCTGTTGTAAACTTTAAATTCTCTCTCCTTAGCTATTGTAAGTGGTTGATGAATTTTTGAGTGCTCTTAGTTTTCTCAGTGCTGTACTAAACTGGAGAAAATATTTCCCTGCTGCAGGAAAATCAATGAAGACTTTCAGTGTTGTGAGTTCTGGTTGGTGTAAATTTTGGTCCTAAACTCAGAATGCATGTGCTGAGAAGGGTTAGGTGAAGGAAGTTAAGGCAACACAGGGAATACTTTTGCTCCTTGCCACATGCTGCATTGCAGCTTCGCTTTTTCTGCACCCCCTAGAAATCATAGCTACCTAAAATTTATTCTAAATTGAAGTGTATGAAACTGAACTGTCTCGAGTTGAACAAGCTGTAATGTTCAGGCACATCTGCAGATCTGGGCCCCTCAACACTGACAGGCAATTAGATAGCCATAGCCCAATCACCAGCAGGTCATGATGCAATTACTACAATTGCTAATCATTTATTTTAATTATATAGTTATTATTTATACTAAAAACCTGACATAACAATAAGAGCCTACATAATAGAAGAATCCATCAGGCACATTTAGCTGATTGTCATATGGAAAATGGTACAAATTTAATGAAGTCCTCTTTGTTTTTTCCATACTTCAATGGTATTGCAATATCTACTGCTTTTGTTAATAAAGCAAAATTGCTTTAAGAGACTGATAGATAATAAACGACTTGAATTTCCTTTGTGTACCTGGCATTTATGTTAGACCATTTGTTGGTGGGAAAACAGTTGTTCTCGGTTACAAGACAAGGTGAACTGTCACAAACACGTCACACAATGCTGAGGATTGAGACGTTGTAGCGGGTTGACCATGGCTGGTTGCCAGGTAGCCATAAAAAACAGCTCAATCACTCCCCCACCACAAGCAGGCAAGAGAGAGAATATATAACCCAAGGTTCATAAGAGGAGATAAGGACAGTGAGAGATCACTCACCAAGTGCAATCACAGGCAAAGCAGACTGAATTTGAGGATATTAATTGAATTTATTACTAATAAAATCAGAGCAAGGTAATGAGAAGTAAAATAAATTTTAAAAACACCTCCCCCCCCACCCCTCCCTCCTTCCCAGACTCTACCTCATTCCCCCAGAGGTGCAGGGAGATGGGAGTGGGGGTTATGGTCAGTTCATCACATGTGGTTTCTCCCACTGCTCAGGGAGAGGAGTCCTTCCCCTGCTCCAGTGTGGGGTCCCTCCCACAGGAGACAGTTCATGGACATCTCCAGCGTGAGTCTATCCCATGGGCAACAGTTTTCCACAAATTGCTGCAATGTGGGTCCCTTTCTATGGGGTGCAGTCCTTCAGGAAAGCCTGCTCCAGCTTAGGACCCCACAAGGTCTCAACTCCTACCATGAAGCCTGCTCCAGTGTGGGCTCCTCTCTCCATGGGTCTGCAGGTCCCTGCCAGGAGCCTGTTTCAGCATGGATTTTTCATGGGTTCAGAGCCTTCTTTTCAGGTGTCCACCTGCTCTGGTGTGGGGCTCCTCCATGGGCTGCAGCTGAACCTCTGCATTCCCCATTGGCCTCCATGGGCTGCAGGGGCACAGCTGCCTCATCATGGTCTGCACCACGGGCTGCAGTGAAATCTCAGCTCTGGTGCCTGTAGCACCCTTGCCCCTCGTTCTCCACCACCTTGGTGTCTGCAGAGTTGTTCCTCTCATGTATTCTCTGTCCACTCTTTTCTGAACACAATTATTTCTGCACAGTAATCTTTCTTCCTTCTTAATTATGCTATCACAGAGATGTTGCTATCATTTATGATTGGGTGAGCCTTGGCCAGCAGCACATCACTCCTGAAATTGGCTGGCAATCTGTGTATTGGACAAGAGCGAAGTCTCTCACAGCTTCTCACAGAATTCACCCCTCTAGCCCCCCACTACCAAAATCTGGCTATGCAAACCCAGTTCACATGTATTAGTCCGTCATTCAGGAAGATTTTTTTTTAATGCTTATGCATTTCTCAGGATTTCACCCTCTCTGGATTTGCTTTCTATAGCACTGTCTTCCAGTGACCTTCACAATTCAGACTTCTCCAGCTCATGGTCAAACAGCAAAACACCCTGTTGCTTCTTTTTTCTGGTAGAGAAAGAGACCTCTCTAAACTTTATCAGTTCGTTATAGCAAAATAAGAGATGTAGTCCAAAACCATCTTAAGAACTGATATTCAGATGCACTGGTGGGCTTTATTTAAAGCTTAGATGTTGATCCAGGCATGATCAGTCTCAGGACAAATGCTTGCTTTCTCAGTATAATGTGGCTAAACAGATTTGACAAAGTGGACTGGCTGCAAAGTGAACCTGATACTTTGACTGGATTGCACAAAGTCATACACATACAGTCTCTCTCATGTTTATTCTTATAAGTTTTTAAGACCTTCCCTCATGTGTCTGTTTTAGTTGGATAGTCCTTTTAAATAACCTTGGTCTGACAGCCTTTGAGGACAGAGAGGAACAGCTCAAAACTAGTCTTGGCAAGTTGTTCTTGAGTAAGCAATGATTTCCTCCTTGTTAGGAGAAGTCATAGGCTCCTGGTTCCTTCTCACTCCTTCTGAGCTGCTTGGACTTTCATTCCTGTCCTCTCATATCCCTTCCCATTCTGAGTTAGGAAAAAATGAATGTTTACTGGGGAGAGGTAACATATGGTTGGTGGCAAACGCCACTTTTCTTTTCAGACCTGTGGCAAAATGCTTCTTGCATGCAAGATCTATGTGGGAGTTCAGGAAACTGGAATAAGGATCTGAGCAAAGAAAATCAGAGGCAGACTTTGAGAAAAAACAGGGACTGGGAAGGCTAAGGCAATAGACAGAAGGGGAAAGAAGGTAGGTGTAAAAGGAACAAGTGACAATCTCAAATGCAGGAGAAGAAAAAGAAATGAAAGAATAGCAAGCAAATGAAAAGAAATTTTTTAAAAGTATTGAAGAAAAAAGTTTTTATTGTGATGAAATTTTCATAAGACATTCAGATATTTTGTTTATGCTTTAAGATTAAAAGAAACAGGAAAGTACACTACTGTGAAGCTACTTAGTGTTCATTCATAGCTTCCTTCTATGGCTATTTGTGGTATTTCTGTGGGTTTCCTGGATGTCTACTCCTGGAAGTGGAAGGATAGCTGGCTAAAAGTAAGTGCAGTTTGGGTATTAAGGGACTGAAAAAGAGGTTTCCAACTGCATATTTCCTAAGGAAAGGCTAGGGGTTCTTACCCCTCAAAATGAACTTGTAGCAGCAGACAGAAGAGAAGTTTTGCATGTTTAGAAGTAGAAAAAAACAATGTTATCCACTGGTATGTTTCTGTTTATTGACTTTGAGGTTTGCTGTGGGGTTTTTTTCCCTTTCTCTTTGTCTAATCATCATTGTGTTCATAGTGCTGTAAAACACTCCCAATAAACAGCTTTTGTGGTTGTTAAATGCCTTGGCATCCCTTCACTTTTTTAATCATCCACAACAGATTTTTAAAGCCTGACTACTCCTCCACAGTGAACATTATCCTTGGATTATTTTATCTTGAGGGGCTGTACTAAATTTGAAACACTGATATATTTGCTTTTACAATAACGGGTTGCTATACCCAATTGCATTTTTGAAAGTCCCCTGATCACAGAATATGGAATATTTTATAATTTTTGAATATGAGAATTCTGGGAAATACTGTAGTCATAGAATATCCTGAGTTGGAAGGAATCCATCAGGATTATTTAACTCCAACTCCTTGCCCTGCACAGGGCACCCCAAGAATCCCACCATGTGCCTGAGAGTGTTGTCCAAACACTTCTTGAACTCAGACAATCTTAGTGCTGTGACCACAGGGTGAGCCTGTTCCAGTACCCAAATACCCTCTGGGTGGAAAACTTCCTCCTGATAGCCAACCTAAAATTCCTCCGACACACCTTCAGTCCATTCCCTTGGGTCCTATGACTGATCACCACAGAGCAGAGATCACTGTCTGCCCCTCCCCTTCCCCTCACAAGGAAGTTGTAACTGCAATGAGGTCTCCCGTCAGTCTCCTCTTCTCCAGGCTGAGCAGACCAAGTGACCTCAGCCTCTCCTTTTATGGCTTCTCCTCCAGACCCTTCATCATCCTCATGGCCCTCCTTTGGATGGTGTCTAAAAGCTTTATATCTTTTTTTATGTTGTGGTGCCCCAAACTGCCCCCAGCACTCGAGGTGATCCCGCCCCAGTGCAGAGCAGAGCGGGACACTCCCCTCCCTGGCCCGGCTGGTGATGCTGTGCCTGATGCATCCCAGGACACGGTTGGCTCTCCAGGCTTCCAGGGCACTGCTGACTCATGTTGAACTTGATCCCTTTTGACCCCCAGATCCCTTTCTACAGCTCTGCTTTCCAACACCTCATTCCCCAGTCTATGCACACCACCCGGTGTCCCATCCTACTGTAAAAGGGGGAGTCAGGGAGGATTCTTTTTGATAGATTTTTTTGGACAAAAATGAAACGCAAACACGGCAATATTGTATCTGAGAGCGGTTTCTTGGTAAAGAAGGGTAAGTGTTCCTACTGAAGGGGGACAGAAAAGAGAGCAGCGAGGGAAAAAAAGAGAGACAGAGAGAAATAGAAAACGGGGCAGATCATTACCGCTGTACAACTGGGCACCCTGCTAGCGTCAACACGGCAGAAAAGTGTGCGTGCTGTAAGCAGCAATGAGCCTGCGCAGCTCTTGCGACCAGCCGGGCGCGATTTCCAAGCGGCAGTGGCAGCGTGTCTCCGACATCGCGGAACAATCGCTGCGGGCTGTGCTGGGGGCAACGCGGGAGACGCGGCGGCGGCCTCTGCGGGCCGGGTGCAGGCAGCGGCTGCTCCGTAAGGAAGACGCCGGAGCACTGGGTTGTCGCAGCGAGGAGCTGCCCCGGGGAAGCTCCGAAGCAGAGCAGGACAGGTGCGGACAGGGAAGCAGGATCGCAGGGAGAAAAAGGCAAAGTGAAGAAAGGGGCCAAGATGGCCTGCCAGGCGAGACCCCACTCCCTCCACGAAACCCAAAATAAAATGGTCCACGGCTGTGTCGCCGTTCACTGCTTTTATGTGCTAAGGCTCCTCCCACAGCCCGATTTCCCAGGCATTTTTTCCCGACCATCCGGGCATCTGCTTCACCAGCAAATGGGGGGTTTCTTGCAGCCCAGTTGTGGAAGGTTTCTCTCCCCTGATCAGCTGTCAGGCAAAATGTCTTGAGGACAGGGCTCCCAGCACGTGTACAGCCCCTAGAGTAATTTTTCACCTCATGTATAACAAATTTGAGGCATAAATAAAAGTCAGATTGGTCCCTCTCACCAGCATTGCCCCAACCCAGGTGAGAATCCCTTATTAAACTCCATAGAGTTGGTGATTGCCCAGCCCTCTAATTTGTTGAGGTCTCTCTGCAGGGCCTCTCTGTCCTTGAGGGAGTCCACAGCTCCTGTCAGTTTAGAGTCTTCACCACACTTACTTAGTATTCCTTTGAGTCCTGCATCCAGGTCGTTTATGAAGATGTTGAGGAGAACTGGGCTAAGAATGGAGCCTTTGTGGAACCCCACTGGAGTCAGTTGCTCAGCCATCATGTAACACTGTTACCCAGCTGTGGGCTGGACATTTTGTCCAGAAGGATCCTGGGAGAGACAGTATTGAAAGCTTTACGGAAGTCCAGAATGGTTATATCAACTGGTTTTCCTTGATCAGCTAGCTGACTTACCCTGCTGTAGAAGGAAATCAGGTTCAACCTGCAGGACTTTCCCCTCATGAAAGCAAGGGAACCAATGACTGTGTTGTCCTGTAGGTGTTTTGCAATACTGCCCAGAATCTAATATTTTCCATGATTTTAGCAGACACTGAAGTAAGACTGAGAGGCCTGCAGTTTCCAGAGTTCTCAGGGTTCTACTTCTTGCCCTTCTTGGAAATCAGGATGTTTACCAGTTTCCAGTCAGCTGGGACTTCTCTGTGTTCCCAAGACTGCTCAAAAATCATTGAGAGAAGCCAACTCCTTGAGGACCCTTGGATGAATCTCGTCAGGTCCCATGGATTTATAGAGATCCAGCTGGAGCAGCATATCCTGCACAATTTCAGGGTCAAGTGGCAGATGATCATTCTCTCAGTCATGGTCCTTCAGCTCAGGGCACTGAGACTCCCTTGGTCCATAATCAGTGTTGAAGACAGATGTAAAGTAAACCCCTAGTGCAATGTAAATGTCTCATAAAGTTAGGTAATGCAGACTTGCTTTAGAAAATCTTTGATTTTAGGAAGACTCCATAAATGCTCTGCCATGTACCCCTGAGAAAGCGACAAGGGAGTGACAGATAAGGCAGTCATTGGTACAGGTCGCAGCTGGGTTTTTGTTCTCTCTTTCTGTGCTTGTCTTAAGATGGGGCTTTTACATAACCAATCACTTAAAGGAGGGCTGTGCTAATGTTTTGACAAGATGCCCAGGGATATATCCACAACTGCCTTAACTGTTAAAAAATGAACTGCATTTGGAAACTGAGTGCTTAGGGGAGTAAGTTAGTTTTTATAAAGCATGTGTTTGAAATTGAAAAAAAAAGATTTAATACCAAGTTGGAGTGTTATTTGGGAAGTGAAGGAGTATAAAAGCCAATCCTAACATCAGAGTACACACTGAGTTTAAGGTAGCCCTAAACTCAATCTTTAATAATTGCAATCTGCTGCACCCCCTGTGTAACAGATATAATTATGTTAACAGCTTTCCTACTCAGGCACCATGTATTTCCATTGCGAAGCCAGCCTCATTTAATTAGCATCATGTAGTAAATTAGCAGTTATAAGGACTGCTGGGTACAAGGGAATCTCCATTTTCTCACCATCTACTTAATCCTCAGTCAATGTTGAGATTACTTTTTACTCAATTTACATATACAAGAAAAAATGCTGACATCCTGCTCAGATATTGTGATTCAGTCACTTTATGGACTTGGAAAAAAAGGTCTTCTGTGAACAGCAGTCAGGAGTACTACTTTCCCATTGTATCTTTCTGAGGGGATGCAGAGTGATCACATATACTGAAATTGTTTTTTCTTGTATGTGTTAGAGAGATTGGTTTGTTTTTATTGGAAGTAGCAACAGTTAATTTGTAAAGTATAAAAAAATAAGGTTTACATGGCAAAATATGATAACTGAAAAAAATTAGAAAAACCCCAAACTGTATGTCAAAAATTAGTTTTCAGATACAACGAACATTTAGGTAAGGGTATGATTTTGGATGAAGACATTTCTGATATGAGCAAAACTAATTTGCATTATTTCATATCTCCTTTGTTTACCACTAAGTACAGTTATGATGAGACAAAAATTAACTTTTTCTATTAATGTCGGCTATTCTAACCCTGTTCCAGCACATTAGAAAGAAGTGTTCTTAGGAAAATATCTGGGAATATTATTTGTTTTTTGCTTTTTAAACATTTTAAACACTTCAGTAATCTTTACAGTATAGAGAAATACTTAAATTTTATAACATGTGCTTGAGATGGGAGAAGTTCTCCAATGGCGTTTGGTCTCTTCAGAGATGGTGTGACTATGGTTCCCATGGCCTACAGCCCAAGCAGAAGACCAGGCTAGACTTCTTCAGGGGAATGAACTGCAAACATTTACAATGTCCTCTTTGCACTTGTAGGATGACTATTGATCTCACTGAAACCAGTACAAGTTTTATTCCCTGTAGAGGGACTTGCTTATGGATCTGTGTGATTTGACGTGATTGCATGGAAGTAATCCTAACTTTTATCCTAATTTTTAGCAATTGCAGTACTCAGTTGATTAGTAATTAAGAAATGAATGAATGAATGAATGAATAAGAAACGTACCCAATTCACAGTAACTTGAAGATCAAAAATACACAGAAGAAAAACAAGAGAGAAGCAATTTTCACCATGTTTAGAGTTACTATATGAGTTTTCAAAGCAGCAAAATTCTTTGTGCAAAAACCTGAAACTATGGAGGCAAAATCTGCACTCCAAAAAACCATTCTGGTAAATGGGGAAGACAGCAATGTGTGAAAGAGATACTGCTGCCTACAGTTTTGAGTAGCTCAACTGTGAGCTTATATGAGGTTACGCATAAATAAATGATCATTATAAAGCGAAATTGTTCTAACAAGTTTGAGTTAGCTGTGTTTCTGTGGTACAGGCTTTTGATAACTACAAAAGCTTATTTGCAGAAAACTTAAATATTTAATTCGTGGTTGTCACACTCATATGAATGCTTAAGCCAGGGAATTAGAAACATGTAATGGGATAATGGTTTTCTTTGGCATTCAGTATTCTTCAGCTGACTAGAAATTAAGTAAAATGACACTGCAGTTTTTGAAGTAGTTGGGATATTTTTAATTGTCGTGTAGTAAATGTATTAATGTTTTACATATGCAATTGAAATTTTAACTTGGGTGAGCTGTGGAATCACAATGCTGTTGGTTATAACTATTTTAAAAATGTGTGATATACATTACTTGCAACAATTCATACAAATATATTATTCCTGATATTGTGATTGATTTTGAATTTATCAGACAAAACCAGTCTCACACTGGTATACAAAGGATGTCAGAATAGACATTTTCAAGGAATAACAGTAAATCTGCTTAAAATATACATAAAGAGCAAGAATTCTATAATTATTTGATACAGAAGCACCATGTTTTAACATTGGCAAACTTTGCTTTGGGATTTGGAAGGAATTGTGAAATAGTTTAAACCCTGAGGGTGGTTTATATGTTCCCGGTTTCAGGTAATGAAATCAGAGGGTCCTTCTGTGGGCTTGCCCATTACCAGAAAGACAAAGAGAGCATTACTTTTCTTGAAGTAGAACATATAAAATGTTGTGAAGGCAGAACATTTTATAGAATTCATATGCTTCATGTGGCTGTTTCTCAGCTGAAAAGAAAAGCATGGCCAGTCATCTCTTTGACTGTGCTGTATTCTGGGGGAACAGTGAGCATTGCAGTGATCATGAGACTTCTCAGTGGGGATAGCTTTAAATAAATGCTGGCAAGAGTTAAAAGATCATTGCTTAGGCATGAACTGTTAGACTGATATGTTCTCTTAGGAAGCAATTATCTCTATACAACTAAATGGATAAGGACTCTCTTTAGCACCTTAAAATGAGTTTTTTGGAGGACCCTATCGAGTAGGCTGTAGAGCAATATAGCAACACAGGCAGATCTATCTGATCTATCTACTCAATACAAGGACTCAACAAATTTTCAGAAAACAGTCATTCTGTTAAAAACTTCCTGCTATAGCCATTACGCTGCAGTTTCTGAAAAAATACTACAGGGATTTGGAGTAGAATATCCATTTTGCATAGCTGGAACATGTCTTGAACTATTTTTTTACTGACAGGTAAAAAAGATATTTATTTTTCATAACATGGCAAGGAGGGTTTTGGTTTGATATGTTTTAGTGGATTCACCCCCCTGCCCCCCAACTTGTAAATCTTCTCTTTGGCTTTTCCTTACATGTAGTTATTTTGATCTGGGCAATACCATCACACTATGTGTTATATCTGACAGCATTTTCTGATTTTCAAAACTGAAGTCAGAGTTAAATTTACCTTCAGTTTTACATATATGAAAATGAGTGATTTTTGTACATTACGTAAGTGAAAACTGTCATACTCTGGACTGATTTTTATAGTACTTCTAAGCCAATAACATAACTAAAAACTGTGACTAAGTTGCAGTTAGAAGGAGTTAAGGGCAAATGGACAGAAAAAAGGAAAAGATTGATCTTTGAAAAGATTTGTAGAAACCACAGTCTCTTAAGGCCAAATAAAAATGTAAGCTAAGATTAAATGCTGTAAAGTAACGTTTCATAGCTAATCTTAAATACAGTATACCCTAAGGTTTAAATGTTAATAGTTAGAAATAAAACTTCAGTTAAACATTTTAACACAGAAAATATGGATCCCAGATTTTTACCGTGAACTCTTTGCATTAGTAATTTACATGCTTTTTTATGGGACAGCTATCATAGGAATAAAAATGAACTTAAAGTTAACAATAATTGTTAGCTAATACATATTAATGAAGAAGTAGCCAAACCTAGTGCTGCTGGCAAAATCCAGTCCACAGTCCTTTTCATATGAGTGCTTTCTAGATTCAGTAGTCCAAAGTGAGTATAAATTCTTATACATTTTTCCAATTTCCAAATACTAAAATCTCTTAAATTCTCAGAAATGTTTTGTAAAAGATGCAGAAAATTAACTAATTTAATAATAAGGTTAGAAATAGTGTAAAAAATAAGCTGGAGGTTATTTATATTATGGAAAAAATTCTGGAAGTTATGGAAATTATGGAAAAAATTATGGAAAAAGTCTTCACGTGTATTTTACTACTTTTGCCTTATGAGAAGTAGGAAGAATCTGATAGAAGAAATACCTTGGTTAGTTTTTTTTGTAGATTTTCTTGTGTCTGCGAGCATCAATATAATAAACTCGTGTTATTCAAAAGAGCAGAGAAGACATCCATAAAGTAAATTAAACTTCTAAATTAAAAAAATCCATATCATCCTCCAGTTTAAGATATTTGTAAAGAATGAGATGTTTGATGGAGAATCAGCTGCTACTACATTTTTCAATTTCAGTTGCAATGCTGGCAAGGCTGCCTACATGTAGAGGCCTAAAAGTGTATGATGATAGCTTTTTTAGATGGATATTTAGACCTGTCATTTCTTCCTTTATCTGTAGACCTGAAAGAATTTGCACAATGGGATTTAGTAAACATTCTCCTACCTTAGAGGTAACCTAAGACTTAACTTGCTTGATTTGTTCTCATATTTGCCTTAAAAAATGGAGAACCAGCTTTTCTCTGATGTAGAAATATCTAAGGGAATATGTGAGATCTTTTTAAAAAAAAGGCCAGAAATAATTTGACATTTTGACAAAACTGTTTTGTTTTTTCTTTTTAAATGGCTGAGCGTAATTTAAAATCTGATCTACAGAGGTAGTGCAATACATAGTTAATCAACCTTCATATATCTTGTAAATTAAACACACTTACTGCACATTCTGTTACTTACATACAAATTGTAATTTTTACTTAATGACATGTTCTAATTATGTGACTTCATGTACAGTACTAACTTTAATTAAATAATTAGGACATGCAATTAGAATTTTTAGGTATCTATTTGAAGATATTTATGAACCTCTTCCTGGCACTAAAACTGTTTAAAAAAATGGTTCCTTACAGATATAAATGTGAATCTTTTAAAGTAACAAAAATAAATAACATTTTTGAACACATATGCCACAAAACAAGTAAATTCATTACATCAAAAAGCAATCTTCTTCATTTCCATTAAGCTACTTACATGTGTAAAGGGAAATACTTTTTGTGAGTAATTACTGTATTGATATTTACTGTATTTTCCAGTAATGGTTGTTCAGCTTCCAGAATTTCTATATTTCATAACCCTAGTCCCTCAACTTTTATGATTCTTCTTACGTAGGATGACACGTAATATGATCTGTTTGTGCAGAAATAACACTGATATTTCAGTGTGAGTGCACACTGCAGAAAACTTCAGCCTCTCACTAAAGCAGAGTCAAGCTCTTCAAGCAGATGATTGTCTTGGCGCATGCCTTCCAGATCTGTTGCATTTCTATTTGTGCCTTGAAACCTGGCTGCTGGGGCTGAAGGGACCTATTGGGACAGAGTGGCATCTGCAACTTTGAGATATTCCTGATACACTTCAACTCCTGATTTACAGAAAACCCCCCCTAAGCATATCAGAAGTGTTTGTTGCATTCATGCATAAGAATATTATTTTAATAGCAGAGAGTTGTCCAAACTTTAAGGTTCATAACAGAATCCCTGCTTCATAGTAGTGCGATATTTATAGTAAAAATAGCTAGAGGGCAAGAAAGGAAAACAGCAAAACAGCACAGAATTCTGTTTATTTATCAGGGAAAAGGGTATTTAACAACAAGAGGTTGTATAGGGTCACACTGGTTCATCCCAAAAAGTTTATTTACTCCTTTAGAAAGTTGTCAAGCGTTGTTTTTATTCAGCAAGGACGGAAAATCCATGGCAACAGATGACCCTAAGACTATGTACTAAAATTTTAAATATAGGTAAAAAAAAAGCCAGCACAGAAGAAAGATTAAACAAAGAACTGCAAGAACATTTAAAGGACTCCTAAGTGTTATCTCCACCATTAAAATAGCTCTTGGCTAGTAAATATATCATTTGTCACATATATTGAGAGTTTTAATAAATGGTCACAATGATAAAAGCAATTATACCACAAACTTTACAATGCTGGTTAACACTAAAATTATGAAGGGCAATGAGTCTTTAGTCATGAGAGAGATACTGTTATAGGAAAGTGTGGATCATAATGAATCATTTCTTCCTTTATCTGTAGGTAGTATTCTGTTACGCGAAAATGCAGACTACAACAGCCTTACAACTCACGAGAGTTCCTGGGAACACCAGCTGACCTGTTAAGGTCACTGTCTATTTTTTGCTCATGTAACATGAGGGTGTAGAACAAAAGTCATAATCCAGGCTCTAGTTGTGACAGAAAAGCACAATTAAAGAGGTGGGTGTGCAACTGACATCAAGTCTACAAATCTGCAAAACAGTGCAACACTTAACCAAGTATTTTACTAGTAAAGGAAACTCCCCTCATTTTGAATATTTATAATATTTCTGTGTAAGACCTCTGAGAGAATTATATAACACTGATGTTAACAGATGAATAATGGTGCTTCATAAGAGCAGTTGTGTCTGAAAGGAGTGAAGGGAACAACACAAATCATAGAAGTGTATTCCTTACGATCTGGCATACCAAAATCCAAGGTAGAGAGCAGCTTTGTTAACTGCTAGTGGCTTTTAGGAGCTGTAGCCAAAAAGGGAATTCACCTCGTTAAGGAAATGTCACCTTTTTAGTGTGAAGAAAGGGCCTCAAATTCGTGTGTGTGTGTATGTGTGTAACAACAATATTCAAATCTCAGATTGGTTTGGTTTGGGTTTTGACACTGGGGGGTTGAAATCTGATTGATTTCTCAGGAAACCTGCTTTACCAAGCATATGGTGTGCTGGAGATTTGGGCAGCATGGTCAGACACATTCTCATGGACATAGCTTCAGTTCTAAGACATGCATAGGCTTCCTGCCTTTCTGCTTCTAGTTTACAAGTGTAGTGTTTAAATTCTGTAAAATCTGCGCTTTTCAGAATGGTGTTTCACTGGAGTGTTTGTAGTCAGTGTTAATTGCTTTGGCTCTGTGCACCATGTTAATATTTTTGGAGATGTGTAAGGAAATCTTCTCCTACCTATGCTCATGAGGGTTTTCTTTCTTGGACTGGATATCCTACTGCTTCCTATCTTATAAAGCTAAATGTTGTACCAAGAGATTAGTGTGTGTCTTCCACACCTTCAAATGACGTTTTAGTGAAATGTCAGTGGTGCATAAAATGCACTTTCACACTGGCATTGATTTAACGTTTTTGCTTTTGATCCCACATGGTAAACTTTTACAACTCCTAATTACTGTGAGTTTAACACATAAAGAAGTTTCATTTTAGAAAGCCTTTCTGAAACAGACTCTTTAACTGCATGGGCTAATTGTGCTGCTGTTGCTCAAGAAGAAATTCTGTATGAGTGAAAATTATTGGCTGCTGTTTATATATTGTATAAATGCTATATTTAGCCCTGACACTTCACTGCTTAACTATGCACATATGCATGAAATCTGGCTCCTAACAGCCCATTTGTTCCAGCTGTACTTCTATGAGACCATAATTTTATTTCTGACATCAAAACTGGTTGCTGTGGAAATGATCATGTGGAAATGTAACAACAAAGCTTCATATGAGAAGAAAATATGGACTCAACAGATAATGAAAATTCTTATTTTCATTAATGATTTTCTTGATGGAGGATAGGGAATGTTTATAAAACTTGTGATGCCAAAGTCACAGAATAAGATTAAAATTAAAATGATCTTTGTAATTTGAAGAAACCATCTAAAAATCAACAAGAAACTCTGTAAAGGCATATGTAAAGTAGAACACAAAACCATGTTTTAGAACAGGGAAAATGACTGAGTGCAGCAGAATTTCAGAAAAAGATCTGCGGAACCTTGAACTCTAACGCTGATTTTTAAAACAACACAAATGTGATTCTGGAATGTATTAACAGCAAAGCCACATAAAAGGCCTGGACATAATTATTCCATGCATGTGACCTTTTGAAGAGATTTTGGGTTTCTATACTCTCGTTAGCTAGAAATACCTTTTGTGATAAATTTGAGAGCATTGAGCAAGAGGAAAGAGGAAAACCATCAGAGATTTTTAAAATATGACTTACAGGGAAACACTGAAAAGAATATTTGTTTTTTTTAAGCCATTAAAAAAACAAGAAAAGAAGACTACAGAAGGACATGCTAATAAAGATGTACATCAGCTTTGCTTGGAGAAGGATAAGAACAAAAGGGCTTAATTTACACCAGAGGAGATTTACCTTAGGTATTAGAGAAAAACCCACAAGCACAATAATGAGTCCTCATGGTAAATCACTGGAACAGACTTCCAGAAGATGAAATCA
>VXAZ01004949.1:39708-52584 GCA_013399875.1 Gymnorhina tibicen | reverse complement strand
AGTAATAAAATGGGGTTTTAAAAATATATTTAGAGTTTTCCTGTAATATGTAAAAAATTTTAAAAATATGCTTCCATACAGTATGTATGAGGCTGAACTTGTGACAGATATTGAGAGATTGTAGTGGTCTCAAGAAATACAAAATAGCATGCAATATATTTGAAATGGATTGTAGTTTGCATGGTAATAATGATCACGAAGGCAATGAAAGGTGTGTTTGGCTAGAACAAGGTCTCCGTACTCATACCTTGAAGTTACTGTTTTGAATAAATGGAGAAAAAGCAAAATGCAGGAATGTGGCTGGCTCGACTGCACTAGCTGCTGTTATTAAAGAGATTAAGCCCTAATCCTTAAGAAGAGGAGGAAGAGAAGAGACATCCGGAGAGGAAGAATTTACTTTCTTCAATCACTGGGAACTACAGAGTAATGTAAGTCTTATTGATCTGTCCATCATGTCACCGTAAACTTTTTGGCTACATCTGCCAAAGTAGGAATCTCTAGTATTTAGGAAGTTTAACTCACCCAATGTCTTTTTCTGACTTATTTTTCTCTTCGTGACCTCTCTGACAGCTGTGGTTCTTGCAATAGGCAAATGACTGACCAAACAGAATTGTCTGTGATGTTATTAAATACAGGACAGTACAAAGAAGATGGTATCAGCTGGCAAAAAATGAACAATTATTCTAATGCAAATGGCACAGATAATCTGACTGCTGAAGACTATAAACTCTTGTTGTGTTGACTCCAAAAATCAGCCATGCATTTTCAATAACCTGCTGTTTCTGGTGGTTCAGCTATAGAAGACCCGGACTAAAAAATCCTATGAGATATTCTGTTCCTAATTTAGAGATTGCCTCTGTCCATCCAAATGAGTTTAGCAGAAGAATTGCATGACAAAATCTTTATTGCATAGTTTTTCTCTCAGCAGTTCTGATTCCTCTGGCCATAGGTGGACTTCCTACTTATAGCCTTCCTGATTGTTCATTATTAGGTGTTCTCCTGTAACTGCCTCTGATGCAGTTTTAAACTACTATCCATGCTCCAGTGTACTTAGCATCTCCTAGGGCTGGACCTGGCACCCTGAACATGCAACTCTCTCTTTATGGTACTTTGGTGATGATAGAACTATGTTCTGGTTGATTCTCACCTGGTATCATTAGGAAAGGTCTAATCCTTGAACTACTAATTCAACACCATCTCAGGATCTGATTCAAATAAGGAATTGAAACATATAAACCTGAATGTTTAAGTCAAATACACAGAAAAGGTTTTACATTGAGCAGAGAGAGATGCTGCATTCTCTTCAAACAGCTCAGTGTTCAGGTTCATGTTGGCTTGTACTGGTTTTGTCTTCACACCAACTTGGATGAGAACAACATATAACAAATTTATTTCAACACTAATATCAGATGAGAATTGCAGTAGGAACGTCCAATTTAGCTTCACATTTTTAAGGATTTTTATTCATAAGGAAGCATATAGAGTAACTGTTTCTGTAATAATGCTCTCACATGTTTTTGAAATTATTAAATAATTTCATATAAATTGTAAATACAATAATTCTCTTTCCATTTTATTTCCTTAATATTTTTTTGTAGCTCCAAAGTGGCTAAGGAAACAAAAAACGGGTCTTATTAGATAGTTCAACCTTTAGATTTCAGTAGATACTGTGCCTGAGTTATGAAAATAACAAAATGGATTCAAGCTATCTGGTGATCACTAAGCTGGTGAAAAATTGTTTGAAGATTAGTGGTATACAGTACTGTATAAAGAAGAACAGGCATAGCACAGATCCCACTGACAATCCACTTGTCACCCTTCTGCCACACCTGTGTCCATTTACCACTTTCTTTGGCCATCAGCACCACCACTAAGTTAAATTATTATCCAGTTTAGAATGTTAACATCAATAATGCAATGACTCACTAAACTTCTGTACATTTTTACGATTTCATTACTTACTTGCTTTCTAACCTGTTATGCCAGTAGTAAGGAAAGTATTACTCAAATCCAGGTATCAAGTTATTTTTGTCTGCTTTGACTTTCATTAAAATTTCCTTGCATGAAGTAGGTAAAATATTTAGTAATACATGTCGCTACTAACGTGCCCAAACATTGTATGATTTTTTTCTTACTAGTGTAAAGAAGTGCCTTGCATTTTGTTTCACACACACAATTTTGAAATAGTTCTTATTTTTACTGCTTTGATCAGACCTTGAGTTGGTGTAAGTTGCTATAGTTCACAGAAGCTCTGCAAGTTCACACTTGGTGAAAAATCTGCTTTTTTTCTTAAATATGGATGAGGTTTTTGTTTATTTCCAGTCTTAACATGTGTAAAGATAATAAAAATAGGAGATAATTTCACTGAAGTATGTCAACTTTCAAATGAACACTAACAAAAAAAAAAGGATATGAATTGCAGATCTTAACTTCCTTCAGTTAGCAATTTATGATTGTTTTTCAAATCTTGCTAAGTTTAAGTTGCCCTTTTCTGTCTTCCTTTAGAATTCTGAAAAGTAGAATTCTTTATTAAAACTTCTAGTTATTCATTTTTCATGTGAGCTGAATAAATTATCTTTGCTTTCATAATGAAAAAGGTTTTTCTCTTGTTAAATATAAGGTATTTCAAGTATAGAAAATGCACCAAACTCTGACTAATCATTCAGCTAAGGGCAGCCAATAAAATTTTTATGTCAGAATTTTTATTGGAGAGAAATCCACATTATAATCCATCTCTAACATAGTAAGTGCTGAACAGCTTGAAAATAATGGGTTTTTTTCTTTAACTCAATACATGTCTACTAGCATCCAAAATGAAGTCTGTCTGAAAAGAGAAGAACTGTGGAAGTGTTTAAGGATGTTTTTGTTAGGCATATTTAAATATTCAAATAAGAAAGCTAAAATTTAGCTATAAGTATCTCATTCTGCAGTGGATTACATGCTGTATTTTTACATTTTGGTCAGCTTTCCATCTAACATTTTTTGCATTCTTTAATCACATATAATAATTCTTTCAGGCAAATTGCTGCTGGGAAACGGAAAAGATGGACTGGGAAAAAGAAGAGAAGTAATGATGAGAGTTATCACCTCATGAAATTTGCAAATTCCTGGTTTTCTCAATTCTGAGCTCCTAATTTCCATAAAACTTTTACTGATGACATGCAATATATTTTGTTCATCTTTCCTTGCACTTATTAATATAAAGATGTGCTGATTTTGAGGTCATGTACGTATACGCATTCCAGAGTTTTGTCTTGTTCCAATTTCTCTGAAGAGTTTTTGCTGAAATGAATTTCAACATTTTCAGTAACAGTATGTGGAAATTCTTCACACCATAATTATATTATGTATTGTCAAGCTGCCTTAAACACTGACATTCAGCTGGCATAATTAATCCATTCTTTCACTGCTAAATATTTCTTGGTCTTGCTTTGTAAATGGCACTACAGGACATGTTTTGTCTTTCCAAGAGAGTTGGAGAGTTGGGTATAGTGAGTTTTTTCACACCTGGAGAGATAAGGACTGGATGGTGACATTCTGCCTCCTGAGGCAATGGCAAGAGCCCTCTTTCCATTCTTCAATATAAAGAAAGTGGTGCTATCAGAGAAAAAGAAGTTCAATAGAAATATTCACCCCTTGAAGGGGAAGTCTTGGAAAACCAATTTTTACCATTGGTCCTGAAGCTTATTTTGGATGTGTACTCATATATGCCCTGTGCTCCATTAATTGAGAAATGGTTCTATCCTTCCCTAAGGTTATCAAACTATATCTTTCTTTGCTTTGATTTGGATTAGAAATTCTTTCAGACAGTGCAATCTTGGTATCTGCATAATTTATTTAAAACTAAAAAGAAAAACCAGAAACACAAGAATGTGAGTCTGCCTGTTTTGACTAATAAAGCCCATAAAGCTCTTCAATACAGAGTGTAGGGTAACTCTGAACTAATTTTTCTGTGAATTTTCCTCCCTAATAATATGATTTTCCTTCCAGACAAAAAAGGGAATCAGAGAGTAATCCAGTTTGAAAGGGAGCTTTGGAGGACACCTAATTCCTAATTCTCCTCCAAGCAGAAGTAGCTTCAAAGATTAGTCAGGTTGCTTAGCACATAGTCTGTCTATTTTGAAAGACCTATGAAGATAGATATTGTACAGTCTTTGGGGGAGATAGGAGCTTGACCACTCACATCGTGAAATGTTATTTTTCTTCCATCTAAGAAATTTTACATGTTCTGACTTGTTACTGATGCCTTTCATCCTCTCTCTGTGCATGCCTGAGAAACATCTGACTGCCTTCCTTACAACACCCCTTAAGAAGCAGAAGGCAGCAATAAGATTTCCCTTCAACATCTGCTCCAGGATGAACAGGCAGAAGTGTTTCCTCTGTGTCTCCTCAGGTGTAATGTAGTCCAGGTCTCTAACCATTCTACCACCCATCTGCTGAGCTCTCTTGTTTGTGGCAGTGGGGAATCCACAGCAGTATGTCAAATGTGGTCTCTCTAGTGTGGATTAGAGTGGAGTAATTACTTTCCTTAAGCTGCTATCTATGCTTCCTAACGCAGCCCAGGATGTTACTGTAAGGTAGTGCTACAAGCTCACAGTGAGCTAATAGGATGACTGGGTTCCTTTTTAAAAAATATAAACCCACCTATTTGGTCTTCAGCTGCATGCAGCTAGTCCATTCCAGGTTCAGGACTTTGACACACCATTTGAGGTAGCTACTTGAGAGTAAATTTTATAACTCCTTCTTCATTTTCATGTGTATAGTCTTATTGATACTTTAATTGTGAAGAACAATGGTTGCAGATCTCTAATACATATTGTATTACAAGTCACACTGTTATTTGCAACTTGCTTATCTTGGCAACCTGTAAAAGTACTTTGTACTGTACTCTTTACCTGTACTTTGTACCTTTACATCTTATATAATAGAGTTAGTAGACATATACGTGTGTGATTAGGTAAGTATAACTTGAAATGTATGCTAATTTATACAGCTTATGAAACTGCATCTAGTGATAGGCTACTAGCATTCTCTTTGCCTAGAGTACCAGAGGATGAATGGAGACTTAGAGACACTTTCAGCAGGCAGTTTCTAACCAGTGAACACTCTACCTCTCCAAGCTGTGACAGCCAGTTTTTCCAGGAGAATGCCATGGAAGACAATATCAAAGGCCTTGCTGAAGTCAGGGTAGACTACCTCCAGAGTCTTTCCTTCATCCACAGGAAACAAGAGCACAGCTATCCCAGCAGTGATTATGGTGACTTAGAATTGCCATTTCCCTCTCAGTGTGTCTGGAAGGCTCAAAGTGGAATGCAGCTAGGACAGAAGGAGGGCTGTGCTCCATAAGTCATAAAAATTTCTTCTTGTTCTTCTTAGTATGCTCAGGCAAGGGTTGGGGGAGACCTGTGCTGTGATCGGGTCCCCTGGGCCTGGGTACCTGTTGTATTGTCTCTTGTACCATGGTGATCCTGTGATGTTGCCTATCTTACGTAGGATGATTCTTCTTACGTAGGATGACACGTAATATGATCTGTTTGTGCAGAAATAACACTGATATTTCAGTGTGAGTGCACACTGCAGAAAACTTCAGCCTCTCACTAAAGCAGAGTCAAGCTCTTCAAGCAGATGATTGTCTTGGCGCATGCCTTCCAGATCTGTTGCATTTCTATTTGTGCCTTGAAACCTGGCTGCTGGGGCTGAAGGGACCTATTGGGACAGAGTGGCATCTGCAACTGCAGCTAAAGATCAGACATTCTTCAGTGAATGAAGTGGATGTGACAAGTCCTGCCCACTTGGGACTGTGGCACCTATTTGCAGTTTGCAGCAATGTTTACCAAATAATGCTGTTACAGTCTTTGATATGGGCAGATGGAATGCCTTCCAAATTCAACCCAGAAATGGTACTCTTAATAGAAATTAAGTGACACCTTCTAGGTTTTCATATATTAGGTGGTCTTATCTTCTGAGGGCAACTCAGAACCACTCTTACTGTGAAAAGATGTTTAGCACATGACAGAACACTATTCCAACTGGTATGAAATGTCATCCATAACTTGTTCCAAAAAATGGTACCTCACCATTGCAGGATCTTCCCCTTCTCTTTGATACTTATGTCTCTCTGACTCATGTCTTGGTGTGTTGTTTCCATCTCTTGATGTAACATTTCTAGATGCTTTGAGAAAAGATTGTTGTATGTCTCCTCCTCCCATTTGCTGAAGTCTCTGTGGAAGCTGTATTCAATATTCCTGAAAAGTAATTTGTACAATTACAATAACATGAAATGACAGTTAAATGACAGCTATTAAATACCAGAATTTTGTAACCAAATGGACTGAATTAGAAGATGGCAACATTATATTTTTTGGAAGGTCTGGAACAAACCATTGAGACCTTCAACTATAGAAGAGGATGCAGTCAGTATAATTTCATGGCTTTAATCGATAATATTCTTCACAACAATAATTTTGTGACATTGGATGAGTTGCTTATTGTACTTAAGTTTCCTTATTTGTATAAACTTGAAAAAAAAAGTCTATGCAACCTGCTACACAATGTGAATTGACATGCAATGCTTTACAATTGCTACCAATTATAACAATCATCATACATCTGGAAACCAGGATTTAGGAAAATGTAGCCTCACAGCTTTATGGAATGCTGTACTTAATCTTTATAGATAACATTTCTCTAAGTCAAAGGGAACTGAGGAATTGAAAAATGGCATATTCCCAGAATAATTCTTTCAATTTCTAATGGCATAGGAAGTTGAAACTAATCCTGAGATTTGAACTTTGAATGTCTATATGCAACCCTCAGGTAGAAATAATAGTTGGACTTCAGAATTTGTAAAATATTTAAGCATATAAATTGAGAAAGTTTATAGATGCAAAGACAGTTATGCTCAGAATAGTGCTGCTGGAACAAGAAGAGCTTGCAGGGAGTACATTAGTAAAGTATTGCAGATATGTTTTAAAATAAGTCTAAGAAAGCTGTCTAGATTTATCTAAATTCTGTGAAAAATACCTATATTGTGTAGGCTGAATTTAGGTAGGTTTTTAGAGTCATATCTCAACTGTTTGTGATGGATTTATATGCTACAAGACTGTTTCCCATAACAGCCCTCAAGTCTCTGCTTAACCCTGGAGACACCTACAATACTGTACTCCATAAATTTTTGTTTCTGACCTTGTACAGAATTGACTTGCTTTTGGCTTCAGTGTGGAGGTTTGACTCTAGCCTTCAGTCCCACAGGAATTCAAAAACTAGAAATTTTCTAGCAATTCTATGTGCTGGTTCCAGTTCAGTAAATATTACCACATTCCCTCTACTGAGCTGAGCCCACAAAAGAAATTATGACTCTATATGGTTTTATTTCTGAGGCATGTCACAACATGTAAATGTCTTCCTTAAAACTTCAAAGATACATGTCTTAGTTTTCTTGAAATATTCTATTTTGATCAAGTGCTTGCTTTTTCAGCTTCTGTGATACTTTTAACTCACAGGTATTTTTTGTTCTACTATATATATAATATTTAACCATCTGTGGTTTCTAAAGGTTTGTGTGGTCCCTAGTGAGAGACAATAGTGTTTTCTCATCCTGCAGTCAATCAGTCAGCAGGGTTGTATCAGACCCATGGTTCATCAAACAACAAGGCGGTGTGTGTTTTCCTCTCAGAAAGAGAATTTGGAGGTATTATAGTTTGTGAGCATTTGGAAAATATGGGGGAATAGAAATGTTTTGGAATATGATGGTGAAATTGAAGGTGTTGTGGAGGTACACAGTGGTGCCTAACAAGAGATAAAGGATGACATGGCAGAAACTGTGATTTTAAAATGGTCCAGCAGTATAGTTATGGCTCTTTTGGAAAGAAAGGAAAGATGGAAGAAATTATTTCACAGGGACGCAGGCAATCTAGCAGGAGAAGAATATTAGAGTGGAGTGTGAGTCACTGAGTAGACCTGAGGGAATCCTAGTAATGGGGAGGAAGATATCTGGGGCTTTCTCTGTGTAACAGAAGGGAGTATAGGGAGAGAGTGTAATTGTGGGGACATATTATCTGATGGTATTCAAACTGGCTTGGACTACTGACTCCATTGTTCCATGTTTCTTTTTGTGTTCAGGATTGTGGCATATATTCTATTTCATGGTATAACTCCTTGTTCTTTGAACAATGAAAGGTACGGCAACACATACGGAAGTTACGTGTGAAAAGATTTTCAGCATTTTCCATTTTCTTCTCCAGATGTCTGATTTACAACGCACAGTACGGCCACATTACTTTACAAGGTTTTGAGGTTTAGATTGAACTACTACCCTGCATAAATATTATTTATTAAACTAGCATTTGGTATAAATATAAAATAAACTTCATAAACATTACTCAAGATATCCTAAGCAAATTGCAATAAGCAAATGGTTAAAAGAAATCTAACATTTTTTGATAAAGAAATAAATCATAAAATAATAGAATATCCTGAGTTGGAATAGGCTCATCAGGATTATCAAGTCCAGCTGATGGCCCTGGACAGCACAGCCCCAAGAATCCCACCATGTGCCTGAGAGTGTTGTTCAAATACTTCTTGAACTCAGACAATCTTAGTGCTGTGACCACAGGGTGAGCCTGTTCCAGTACCCAAATACCCTCTGGGTGGAAAACTTCCTCCTGATAGCCAACCTAAAATTCCTCCGACACACCTTCAGTCCATTCCCTTGGGTCCTATGACTGATCACCACAGAGCAGAGATCACTGTCTGCCCCTCCCCTTCCCCTCACAAGGAAGTTGTAACTGCAATGAGGTCTCCCGTCAGTCTCCTCTTCTCCAGGCTGAGCAGACCAAGTGACCTCAGTCTCTCCTTTTATGGCTTCTCCTCCAGACCCTTCATCATCCTCATGGCCCTCCTTTGGATGGTGTCTAAAAGCTTTATATCTTTTTTTATGTTGTGGTGCCCCAAACTGCCCCCAGCACTCGAGGTGATCCCGCCCCAGTGCAGAGCAGAGCGGGACACTCCCCTCCCTGGCCCGGCTGGTGATGCTGTGCCTGATGCATCCCAGGACACGGTTGGCTCTCCAGGCTTCCAGGGCACTGCTGACTCATGTTGAACTTGATCCCTTTTGACCCCCAAATCCCTTTCTACAGCTCTGCTTTCCAACACCTCATTCCCCAGTCTAGGCACACCGCAGGGTAGCCTGTTAACGTTACGTAGAAAAGTTGTAAACTTGGTAATGAAATTCACTCAGTGGCAGAAATGTTCAAAAGTAGGAAGCATGCTCACATATGGATAATAATTAGAATACAGACCATACATGAATGAGCACAATGGCTTTCCAAAAGTATAAACTCTATAGTATTAGTGATTAGTATAGCAAAATATAACCACCGTGTAATTACAATTGCCCTAGCTGTAAATACTGGACCAATTTTCAAACTTGAAGCAACTTTTACATTTATTATTTTTACACAACATGCATAAGTTTTCTATAGAATATTTTATTATTAAACTTCTCTCATTTTACTGCAAATGGCCCCTGAATTTTACAGTCTTAGCTTTTATTTTTATAAAAGGCTTGTCATTTAAAAGTATAATTTGCTTTTGATTTTTCCTACATTTTTATAGAAAATTAGTGAAATTTTGTTCTCTTTTGAACTTTTTAAAGTAAGATACATTTGCTAGTTGCAGTCAGAGTCCATCACCTGTTCACATGCTTTTAAAAGAATGCAATTATCAATAGCCACTTAATTTTCTTCTCAGTCCTGAATATTTTCTGGACATTACTGTGAAGAGCTCAGTCACTTTCCAAAGGAACAGAATCTTATGTGTGAATATAATTTATGTAAAACATTAGAGGGAATTTATAATAGTTATGAAAGGATACACATCTGAGATGTGCCTAAATTAGTCCTGTGTTTCCTAGATATCTTCTGTAAATTTCTAAAACTTGGAGACTGTCAGATATATCAAAAATCCTTAAAGCTATCCTGTTTTCACTGTAATATGATGGAATATGAAGTGTCTTGTATTCCAGGGAAGGCATTGTGTCTCTCTCTCCTCACAGCTCAATAATATTTATTGCCAAGCATAGCTCAGATAATTTCTGCATATTCTTCACTTCTAAATGAACATCAAATTCTGATTAAAATTCCCATTTCACTTAAAAATCTGGAAGTCTTCCATGATATTGAATAAGGTCAGGTGCTGCTAAAAGACCATCTTCTGTTACACCAAGTCCCTGTCCAGAACAAGGCAAAAGAGGCAAATGACATTGAATGTAAAACATTCAAGCTGAATCAGAGAAGAACAAGCTTAGAAGACGAAGAGGCAGAAGATGTCAGCTGTCTATGTAGATTGTCCTCTTAGCATACTGAAAATTGAAAGGAAATTAAGAGAAGCTGAATTAAAATGAGGTAGGAAACAGCCTTTTTTGGAAGGTAGGTAAGCTGAAAATGCATAAAACCTCTCTGTTTCTTGACACTTTAAAATTTAGTATTAACAATTTTAAAAATTGCCAAAAAAAGCTGTTGCTTACCAGCCAGGTAAAATCTCCTGATTTGGAGATTTTATTTCTCGTAAATTTAATGATTTGTCTTTGTGGAAAGACAAGAAAATACAAGTGAGTTCTCTTCATAGACCTTGGCCTAAAAGTTATTATGGGTTTTGCAAACAAAAATGAAACTGAATTAGCTGGCCTATAATTTCACTCCTGTGGTCATAGCTCTGAACCATATAGGCATGAAGAGCATGTGCTTTTACTTCGAGAAAATACCAAGGTTTAGCTGCTTGGGAGATGGTGCATGGCTCTGCTTGTCATGTCATTATTTTAGGATGTGAACCAATTGTATATCAGAACACTGCAAGGAAGAAACTAGAGCCCAGCAACGCCTGCGCTTTTTGTCCTCCACATGTAAATGTAGTTGAACAACTTAACTGTGGATATTATATCTGATTTCACTGTAACTTGAACAAAGAAGATTGACCACTGGAGAACAAAGGAAAAACTATTCCAGGTAAATTTCTAGATTTAGGATTAAACTGTGCACAATCACATACTGATGGTTTTTCTGTGTCTGAAGCCTCCAGTGGACTTCATCAACTAGTAAATTACAATAATACGATCTAGTCTGACCCATCAGAAATAAATAAATAAATTAAAAATGGGTCTCCAGTCACAAGTATTGCAGGGTTTTGTTTCATAGAAATCACACTTAGCTATTTGGGATAGCCAGAATGTGGAGGCAGAAGATATTACAGAAATGTAGAGGCTTTTACTTGACCTTTTCCTCTTGTATGAGGAAACTCATCTCTGGTGTAATACACAGAGAAATAATTCTTATTTTGCCAGGTTTCCAAAATACCAGAATTGTTTCTCCAAGGTATCTGGAGTCAAGAGTCATGCTCAAATCCATTCCATTAGCCAGGGTTATGTAACAACAGCTTGTGTGTAGAAGCTATTCACTTATAACAGTGTGTGTATAGTCAGAGAAACTGATAGAGATAGCCTCTAATGGAATAAACATGGCACTGTAGGACGCTTAAATATGTCCTTTCTTTTCAGGAACATTTTTACCATTAAGTCCATTCACTCAAATGTTACATTATCTTGCTGAAGTGGTGCAATGTTAAAAGATACACTTAATGGGTTAGTTCTTCAGAAATCTGTTTACCCATGTCAGTGTTATAAAGAATAGGTCACAAAAAAGAAGATGCAAATTATGAAGTAGTAAGAGTCATCTTAATTAGTCATCTCATTATGCACAATGAATCTTGTACTCAGGTATAGACTTCTTAAAAGAATACTGAATGTATTAATCTGCTTTTATGCAAAAGAAAGGTTAAGACTGAAAGGCTCAAAGCCAAGAGTCCTGTAATAAAATTTGTACCTTCAAAACTTTAAAGAAGAGGAAAAGACTCTACCATCACATTTTTGGGGTAAAATAATGAACAAGTTCACCACTCAACAGCTCTTGTCTCCACTTCATAAGCCTTAAAGTTGCAATAAAGATGTTTTACTATTATTATTATAGAAATTAGGGTCTTAAATGGCATGCATAAGTACAAATCTCAACTTTTCCAATTAGAGAGAGAGACGTGGATTGGTTTGTCTGGATTTGAAATGATTTCCAAGTTGAGCTCTACAGTTGGGAACATTTAACTTTTTTGTCTAATCTCTGCTTTTTTCCAATTTTTGTAAAAGTGTTTATACTTTCTAGAACATTAGCTGTTAGGAACTTTTGAAAATATTTGATCTTACAAGAGTGATATTTACAGCCTGACAAAGAAATATACACTTTACTCTTTGAATTCAAAGATTTTTAAATAGTTGATCTAACCTGAATTGTTTTAAACCCAATTTGGTTTATTTTTTCCTTGAATAAAGGCAGAAAGCAGAGAAGGCAAAAAATACTTATTTTATGTTAAGAATGTGCCTCCTTTTCTTGTTGTTTTTTTTTGTTTGTTTTTAGGGTTTTTTTACTTGAATTGTGTCATTGCAAATTACTTAATGGTGATGAAAATTGGGAATTCACATTGGAATATTCTTTTAGAAAATGGTGATTTGTTGGTAGCAACAGGTTTCCTAAAAATCAGTTACCTTTGACAATAAAATTCAGAAAAAGTGGAAAGTCTCTCTCAGAAAAAGTGGAAGTCTTCAATAATGTTTCTTTAGAACAGAACATTCCTATTTTGAAATACTTTTGAATTCATCTCAGTATTCAAAATGCAGGGTTTGAATAAAATGGCAATATTTTTTTTTTTCTTTTCAAAAGAAAACAAGAAAAGTGACCTGAAATTATTTCTTTTGAACATTTTCTGGTAAATTTTAAGGGCTCAATGCTTTGTTCATTCCAAAACAAATGGACAACTCTGACAACTTAAAAAAAC
>VXAZ01004949.1:0-38888 GCA_013399875.1 Gymnorhina tibicen | reverse complement strand
ATTAAAAGGAAAACAGCTAGTGTTGGCAGGAAGAGTAAATGATTACATAGAACTCAGATGGAATTGCTCTTAGATATTAATTCCCATGTTAGTTATGTTAAATTCATTTAATCACCTAAGTTCATCTCAGGAATGAAAGAGATCCAAGACTGCATATATTAAATACAGATTACTACAGATAAGCCTTAGTTTGAACTGATTCTTGAAATCACAAGAAAAAAAGTAATTTATTTTAGTAAAGATATTGAATTCTTTTCATGCCAAGCCACACATCAATGAGTTACTCTCTCATGTCCATCATGTAAAGAATGGGAAAGACTAATAAATATCTTGATTTCTCTAACTTGTTTTGTCCTACTGAAACAGCAAGTACGTGATACTTTTGTTTTCACACACATTACGATTGGTATGTGAAAACAGCCCTGAGACAAAGGAGGAGGTGCAAACTGTAGCCAGAACGGAAATGTATTCATCCATGTTATATGTTCAGTACAACTGCAAAACAGAAAAAGCCGTGCAAATTGCATCAAACTAATTTTTTTTTGTCACTGCATTAGGGACCATGAACCAGGCATCCAGGACTATTGTTTTCAATTGCATGAATTCTGAAAACACAACTAATTAGAAAGAATAGGAAAAGGGAAAATGTGCATTCCAGAATGCTCCTCACGCGTTTTTAAAAATTCAGTTTGAAAACACTGTTTTCTATCAAATTTGCTCTCTTTCATAACACTTCATTTGCCAGTCAAGGATTCTTTACATTTTGTAAAGACTAGTTAACAGATAAATAAAATTGTAAATCAGTACAATTAATTTAGACACTAGCTGAGACTAACGTTGATAAGACATGGCCAACAAAGTATGGCTGCGTGGATATAAGCTCACTTTGCAGCATTTAAATACAAAATACATTGAATTAGTTATAAAATCAGGAATGCATTTCTGCAAACAAAAATAAGAAGTTGCAAAAGTAGATACATAAATTTTTTGAAAAGTAAAATGTTGTAGAATTTCTGAGCAGTTATGTGGCTAAAATTTAGATCCAGTTTGCTCTGTGTTATATGGTATTTTCCCAGTATTTCGACTAGCTTATCACACCCAGTGTAAATTGATTTATGGTCCTAGTTCACTGGAAGCCTGAACTTTCTTTGTTATAGTCAGAGAGAGTTATCATTGACATCAGCCTCAAGGAATAAAGAATTGAGCCCTTTAGGTTCTCTACTGTGACTTATTTGTACAAATATGCGTTATACATGAAGGCATTGTGAAATAGTAGCATAATACATCGGCCTTTGGGGCAAAAACATTGACATTTTAGCTACATACTGCTTTCATTAGTAGTTGAAAAAATGCCACCAAAACACTTGCTTTGCAAACCTTTTCTCCAGAAGCCTTTCTTTTCCCCCTTAAAATACCTAACTTCTGTCTCTTCAGTATCTAACTCTTTCTCTTTATACCCAGGTTTAAACTTCTCTATTCCTTTACAAATATAACTTATATTCCCTTTAATATATCCTTCCAAATGAATTGAACACCACAACGGGCCCTGACGTGTATCCTCTTTCAAAGATTTTTTTTGGTGTGGGCAAGCATTTACAAAAATAAAATCCCATGTTTTAATTCTTTAGATGAAAGGTGCAGTTTCCAGTGGAGTTTAGGAAGTGAGGAGTCAGAGTTCACTCTGAACATGCCACATCACTTAATATCTGTGTAATGATCACTAATGCTCAGTTTCTTGCTAGGGAGAATTTATAAGAAAAATACAATTTTCATTTTAGGTTTCTCAGGGTAACTGTTTCATAATGATCAAAAATTCCAAAATCAAACTTAAAAAACTTTTTAAACGGAGTTGGACTTACATAAATCAGCTCTGAATTTTGCTTGCATAGCACAGAACTGGATTCAGGTATTCTTGCTATGATAAATCTATTTAACTTCACTTTGTTCTGCCTCTGAAGTAGTATTTATCCTTCCTAAGAGAAGTCTTTCTATGAATTCTTATAGGGCATGCAGATAAATTTTCAAATTTAAGCAATCTCTGGTCCTGGAAATTTATTTTACATCTTAATTCCTCATTTCTTCCACTTCAGTTCTTTGCAGTCCAGTGATTAGGAGTATTATCTTTCTTCATATGTATTCTCAAGAGTGAAAATCTGTGTGTTATACACATGACTTGCAGTTTTCTAAACTGTTCAGTCTTTTTGTGGGTTTTTTTTTGCACTACAAATTTGGCTAGTAGCTGGCTAGTACGCAAGACTACTTCTGGTTATCTTCAGCTGGAACTTCTGTATAGAAGGGGTTCTATTTTATGTTAATTATCCAGCTGTGTTCCACTGACTGCCTGACCAGCAGGCAAAAACCCATAGGATGCCCTGTGTTAGCATTCGAAAGCTGCTTTGTGGAAATTTCATTGCCTGAAGTGTCCCAGCCCATGGAGGCAGGGATTTAAGAGTTTCCTAAACTTTGTTGCAATGCAGAGATGAAGCATAATCTCATCTATTGTGACTGCATGCTGATGGCTATATGAGTGCTCTACTTAATAGATAATTTATAAAAAAAGAAGGCACTTTGGAGCACTATGTGTCAAGACACTTTTTTTTTCTGTTATAGTAATTTTTGTTACAGTAATTACAGTGAAAAAAGGAAAATAAGAATTCAAGTATTTTTTAAAAGATTTTGCCATTTTCTATGTGTTAGATATTTAACCACCTGTAACTGTGTTTTTAGACATCCAAGTCCACCACTACTTCCAAAGTAGTTATTTTAGAAGCTGCTGATCACATCTGGAGCCAATGTCCAACCTGAGAGTGGAGATTTTGAACAGTAGAAGGGTATTTAGCATTTAGACTGAACACAACAATAACTACTTATACTTGACCAGGTAAGGGGGTGGAACTGCATTAAATGTGTCACCTGTAAGACATCTTGCCATCCTCTCATCTACTGATATGAGTGAATATTGCTTTTTTCTAATCTGAGCTCCCACTTTTATTTTTCTTTTACCCTAAGAAAGTAGCCTGGATAAATAGAAGTATTTTTGTCTGTATTTTATAGTTATATGAAGTTTGTACTCAGGCAGAACACATCTGTTCAAAGGAGGTGGGAATAATTCACATTTTATAAAACATGCATATAATAGGTGTCCCGCTATCTATCATTGTAAAATANGCTAGCTTTTGGTTTTATTATTTAATTATATTATTTATTATACATATTATTTATTTATTTATTATATTATATATTATTTATATTATGTAAAATTTATTCTAATTCTTCATAAGTACATTGATGTATATTTGGTTCCAATTAAGAGAAGAGCTTTATTTTACCAGAAAAAAGTCTCCTTTATTTTTAGAGCATTTTTTAAAAAATGCAGTGGAGGTGTCATTTGTCATTCAGAAATTAACCAGAGTAACCTAAGCTATTTCAGTAAAATAGTCTTCCTACCGACATATGACGTTAGCTACAGCGTTGTATATGGGATTATTTTAAAAGACAGTGGGGAGCAAGATAAAACCTTAATATTTTTTAATTTGACATAGCAGCAGTTTATGAAAACCCAGTGATTTAGTGTGTGTTGTTTTGTGAGACTGACTTACATCCCCAATAAACACTAGAACTATAGTATCTCTTTTGCTTTCATTTCTTCCCCTTTGGCTCCTCTCCACCTGTATTTGATTAAGTAAAAAAAGATAAAAGCATGTTACCTCAATTTTCACAATGAAAATGTAGAATTAAAGAAAGGTTTTAGTTCCTCTCAGTTTTCTTTCTGGAGGCTCCAGGCAGCTGTTAATCATTATGTTTGCAATTTTAAAACAAGACCCCATGTTAGTTGTGCTAGTTCATTTACAAGGGTCTCCAGTATTTGATTAGACTCCTATAAGGAGTTTAATAAGGATGTTAGGTAGAAGGAATTGAGCCATTTATTTCTGTAATGTTAGTAACTGTCTGTTCTCTACAGGATCATTTAGATTCTCTGGGTAAATGCAAAAATGGGGTTATACATTCTAGTGAGAGTAATCCTAAGCATATTAGGCAGTCACACTGCTAACTATCACCTCTTTCCATTCATGGAATATTTTCAGTGGACTTTCGTTTTGTGTATGTTGTAGATCTCTAGAGTCGAGCAATTGGTTTCTAAATGCAGTAAAAATAACACTTGAAATGACAAGCAAAACTACACATTTGTTAGAAAATGAATAAATAAATCCAAATTTTTTTCTCCCTTTATTTTCAAGTTCCAAAGCCTTTGACTTGGTTGGTTGTACATTTTCTGTTTCCAAGACAAAAAGAAGTAAATAAGTTCTGCCTAGCTCATGCAAAGTCCAGCATGAGACAACATTCAAGTATCACATTCTGTTTAGAGTTTGGAGTTCATAGGTAAAACTGATATCCTCTTGAAACTGAAGTTGCAGAGGTCAGAAAACTTGACCTTCTATCTTTAAGTGTTATCTCTAGTAGAGGAGTACACTACTAGGGTTGTGCAAGGGTTCAGTAACAGGCAGAGAATTTCATGATTAAGTTCCAGAGGCAGATGTACAGTTGTAAAGGCAAAGTATGATGCTTCCATAGAGTAAGGAAAAAAAAAAAAAACCACCAAAATACCTCAAAAATTTTGTTCTTACTCGTCCTTTCTATCACAATGTATTTTTCTTTAAAACATAATGCTTCATCAGCATTGTACAAGTTTTTCTTCCTGTAAGTGCTTTAAGAAACAGATGGCACTGGCAACAATACCTAATGTTAATTTGGTAATGATCTCTATTATGGAACCCTTGACCTCAGTTTAAGCTTGCCAAGCTTTAAGCTTTTTGGGACAGAATTTTCATGCTGATTGCATGCCTTTATTTAAAGGGCATAAGAGAATAGCCAAACTCCATGTGGTTATGCCATTTCAGATGTTAGTTTACTAAAACTTTGGCATTTGCTCGAATTCAAGCTATGGAGTATAGAAGACTGTCCTTTGAGATCATAAGAACTATTGTCCAGATTTAACAAAAGCATAATTTTCTGAAATTGCAGCTCAGACAACATTATAAAAACTTATCAGAGACTGACTACTAGGTTCTTTTACAATGCTGATTGTCATGAGCATGCTGAATTTTCACAGAACTGCCATGGGCTGAATGAAGCAAGCATTTTCTGTTCAGGAGATGAGCAAGGCCTTTTCTGTAATTTTCCCTGTAGGTTGTCAGGAGATGCTGTGCAGTATAATACTGAGAGCGGGGGAACTTAAATTGGAATTTGATCGGGGTTGCTTTGTCTGGTGACTCCTGTGCAGGGGGCTGACTGCCTTGCTGATCAGTGAGGTACTTGCTGGATGGAGCAAAGGAAGACAGAACTTGTGTGACTAAGAGGAGGCATTATGAAAAACTTTGAGATGAGCTGGCAGAGAGAGAGGATTAGGGTTAGCAATCAGATTGGCACAGGAGACAGAGGGAAATCATAACAAGACTAGCTGTAAGCCGAAGGACAGAAATGCACCTTCTATTTAAGCACAGGTCTATTTGGAATATGGATTTAAGCTTAAGGTTTTGGGGTTATTTTTATTCTCAAATAGTGCAATCTATCAACAAAATGAAACAACTTCTGCATCACAGAATCAAAGAATGATATTATCATAGAATGGCTTGTCTTGGAAGGAGCCTAACAGATCATCTAGTTCCAGCTGCCCTGCCATGGGCAGGGACACCTTCCACTAGACCAGGTTTCCCAAAGTCCCATTCAACCTGGCCTTGAACACTTCCAGGGAGGGGACACCCGCAACTTCTCTCAGCAACCTCACAGTTGCCTCACCACCATCACAGCAAAAAATTCCTTTCTAATATCTGATCTAAACCTACTCTCATTTTTAAGCTATTCCCCCTTGTCCTGTTACATGCTCTTGTAAAAAGTCCCTTTCCATCTTTCTTATGAACTCCCTTCAGATACTGGAAGGCTGGAACTGAGGCCTTCTTAAACCTTCCTTTCTCCAGGCTGAACAATCCCAATTCCTCTCAACCTTTACTCATAGCACAGGTGCTCCATCCCTCTGATCACCTTGGTGCCTCCTCTGGACTCTCTCCAACAGCTCCATGTCCTTCCTGTGCTGGGACCCCAGAACTGGAGGCAGCTCTGCAGGTGGGGTCTCACCAGAGTGGGGCAGAGGGGCAGAATCCCCTCCCTCCCCTGCTGCCCATGGGGCTTTGGATGCAGCCCAGGACACACTTGGCTTTCTGGGCTGGGAGTGCCCATGGCCGGCTCATGTCCAGCTCTCACCCCGAGCACCCCCAAGTCCTTCTGGGCAGGGCTGCTCTCGATCTGTTCATCCCCAGCCTGGGTTGGCACCAGGGGTTGCCCTGACCCAGGTGCAGCACCAGCACTGGGCCTTGTTAAACCTCATGAGATTCCCATGGGCCATTTCTTGAGCTTGTCCAGGGCCCTCTGGATGGCATCCTCAGGAATGTCAGCTGCAGAATTGCGGAGGTTGCACTCGATCCCTTCATCTGTGTCATTGCTGAAGATTTTAATAACATTGGTCCCACTGGACTCCTGAGGGACAGCACAGACAGAAAAAATAGGACAATTCAACAGGAGTGCCCTATCACCCTGGTGTCTGGGGTAAAGGAATGGACAGTACTGGGACAGAGATGAACACAGCTCTTTTGTGGCCTATGGTCCAAAATGCAATAGGACATTCATCTGAGATTCAGGGAAATTTTGTGTTATGGACATCAGAAAAGTCTCCTTATTTTCACAGACACACAGGCACATAGGCACACACGCGCACACGCGCACACACACACACACACACACACACACACTCTCTCTCACCCTTCCTAGCATTTACTACTTCTTCATAGTTGTTCATAGTTCAGCTTTGGGTTTTTCAGAAGATAAAGTCTCCTCATGTGATAATGTCTTGTCATAAGAGTATAAATTGGATGGCTCATGAACCTGAATCACCCACAGCTTCAGAGCCACAAAATGGACAGACAGAAGATACATGGCAATTGACAGTGTTTAGGCAGTTAACATGGCAGACTGCAGACTTACTTGGGTGAGTGGCCCAAGCATTAGGTGACAGTCCCAGAGGTTCAGCAAATTTGGGTTTTGTAGGTAGTGCATGTTCAAAAAACCAAAAAGCAGTAACAAACAAAATAAGAAAAGAAAATTGTAGGTAAAGATGAACTGTTCAAAAGATAAGGACCTCCAGAATATTATGTGGCAGGCATTTATTACACTGTCTATAGTTTGTTTACCAATTTTTTACTTCCTTTAACTTAACAGATAAATGAAGTCAATTGTATTATCTGATAGCTATTCAGCACATTTATTGCATGCTAAGGTTTATATTTAAACACTGGGATTTATATATCTCTTTAATTCAATTGGGAAGTCTTAGCAGAATTAACCCTGTTTTGCTGAGATACTAAAGCCCAGAAAAATGCAGTACTGGGTCCTTGTTGAAGAGATAGTGAGATACAATACACAGAAAAAAAATTCTCCTATACAGCCAGGAAGGATAGAAAAGGGATGGAAAGAAATGAGGAAGGAGAGGGAAAGAAAATGAAATAAAATTGTGTATTTATGTGAAGTACATTTCCTAGACATATAGATAATTCCTTTCATATAGATAATACAGCTGTGTGAAGGAACAGTTATAACTCATTATATACCTTCACTGTGATAGTCCATGTCCTGTGAAAAACAGGCTCTCAGAGACTGAACATCTCTTTGACCATTTCATACATTTAAAGGTGACAATGTAGCAAGCTACTGCAGAAGTACTCTGTACAACTGAAAAAATGGAATATGTTCATATTCTTCCTCCCTGTATGTATATGATAAAAACTATATCATATACATGGATTTGTGTGAGTGTAAATGTATACATGCTTTTAACATTATCTCTTGCCCTAACATTACTATAAATTATAATTTATTTCCTCTTCAAACATAAGACCTTCAGGACCTGACATTTTATCCTAACATAGGATTTCAGTATGAACCTGGCTTTCTCTCTTTTCTTACTTAGTTTCACGGCATTCCACTGACAACAAAAGAGGTATAATAGTTTAAATGACAGAGGTGAGTAGATAATCACAAAATAGTGTGCCTAAAATCCTCACAATATAGATGATTTAGAGTGTAGCTATTTCACCAACAATTGGAGTATTGACTGCATTAGGAATGTATTTATCAGAGTGAAAGATGATAGTTCAGGTGGTCTGTGTACATAATGGATAATAATATACTCATAAATATGGCCAAAATTTGAAAGAGAAGTTTTTTGGTTCCCAGTTGATCTGGCAAAAAATGAATAAATTGATGTATGACGTAATGTGAAAAGGAATTAAGCATTAAAGAAAATCAAGAAAGTCTTGTGGTCAAGAACATCAGCTATTCTAAGAAAGAATGTGTTATAACAAATCCTGACCCATTCATTCAATGGACATTCTCATCATGCTGAAATCAAACATGCCAAGTATCTGCTAAATCTGATAGGTTTTCAACCTACCACAAAAGTGAGAAATTTAGCTTTTTATTTTGGTTTGTTGGTTATTTTAATACTTGCTCCCCCATTATTCAGAATTAAACTTCACTGCTATACACAGTGAACACATCCTTATTCTAGCTGATGATCTCAGTTGTTATAAACAATTTATAACAGATGGATTGAACAATTTATTGAAGATGGATCCAGTGGTAATCAACGTACCAGAACAAGTACTAATGCAGGAGAACCTTCATGGTAATGTTCCTGTGGACTTCATGCAGAGAAAGAGATACTTCTCGAGAACTGCTCAGATCCCAGCTGGTAATTGAATAGCACAGTCTGAGTTTACACATCTTAGTTATGCCTGTGAAATACTGAGACTATTTCTCAATCTTGGTAATAAATTTTTAGGTGTCAGTTCCCTTGACTGGAGAGCAATTTGGGAAACTAATGAGTAGGGGATAAAGAGATCTGTGGTCTTTTCACTTACCAGATCCATGTCACATACAAAACTCTTTCAGACAGAGTTGTGTTTTACTTTTCAAAACATTATTTATTGATTGATCCTTCATTAAAACTATTCTATAAAAGTCATATTTTATACATGAAGTTGAAATATTGGAATTGTTTTTGACCAAGGACTGTAAGTTTTATTTTTTTACATGTTTAGAAACCTATTAAATACTAAATAATGCAGAATCTGATGTCTGAGCACATGGAAGATTTTGCATTCAGCATTTTAAGAAAATACAGACTCTCCTGAAGCATGGATGACATACAGAAATTTCAAGGGGAAAAACTTCAAAGTTTAATTTTACATATACAAAAACTATTAGCTCTATTTAATGTGATGGCAAATATTTGAGATGTTGTGGATTATATTTGGATAGGCACCAGAATGCTTGAATAAAAAATAAATATTTGGCAAATTAGACTGTATTAAAAATAAGGAACAATGAACATATTGAATCTCTGTTGAGGCTCATATTAATGTCTTGGCTACAGAACAGTTTACCTGTTCTGAATCAAAATATTACCATACACCTTTTTTCTCCATTCAAAATATGTAATTACATGATAACAATAAAAGGGAGATGGTGTGTTGAAAATTGAATCAGTCGTCCTTCTGGCATAATGAAAATAGGATCATAACACTCTGTTCCTGAAGGAGATCTCACTGCTAGACAGAAAAATTCAGGCAGCAAAATTAAAAGCACAGCAAGCAGGAAAGATGATCTGTAGGAAAAGAAAGAAAGAAAGAGATTGCATTTTGAAACTGGTGTAGAACAGATGTTCACAACATTTTTGTGACTTAACCTCATATGATGAAGACAGAACTGCTCAATACTTCTTTAAATTTTGCAAACCCAGTGCAGATACGTCAACATTTATTATCTTAAGCTCAGTACTGTGCCTTACCTTTAGAGTGCTTGAACCACAAAGGTGATGCTTTGCTCTTTGACTGGGAACCACTGAGATCAAGCATCAAAAGTGAAGTGACAGCAGTGAAGAGAAAAAAAATAATTTCTAGGTCTTTGTGTTACTAGCTTGAAAGGTGTCTATAACATACCAGTGTTTTGGCTACTGCTGAATGGATCTGGCCCTGCATCAAGGCTGTCCTTCCAGCATTCCCATACTGAGCAGCAGGCTGGGGTGGGCAAGATTCTCGAGGTGACATAGCCAGAAGAGTTGATCCAAACCGATGAAAGGGATATTCCATTTAGTATGAAGTCTGCTCAGCATTAAAAGCCAAGGGAAAGGTGGAGAAAAGGTGGGCACTGGCCATCATCAGCTGACAGAAAGTAGAGAATAATTGTTTTCCTTTGCTTCTGCAAGTGTGACCTTTGCTTTTACTTTATTAAACTGTCTTTATCTTGATCTTTATTTTCTCCCCTCACTGTCCTGATGAGGAGGGAGGTATCGACTGGTTTTGTGGGCACTCGGCATTTAGCCAAGAGCAACCCATCACAATGACCAAAGGTAAAGAATAGAGCCAAAAAACAGAATGTAGAGACTTGGATACAAGTGAGAAGAAATCATAACAAAGATCACACATAATGTGCATTTTGTAGGAATGCATGCTGGTCTAAGTAGTATAACAGCTCTACTTAGAAGCTGATAGTTGTTGACTTTCACCGTTTCTTTCCCTGTCTTGTGTAGTTGTATCATACAGGCTTGGAGAAACGAGGTGAAAGATTAGGGTATTTTGCTTTAGAAATTCAATTGTGTCAACATTGAGATTACATAACATGTATTCTCTTTTGTTATAAAGAGAGAAGTAACTGCTCGAATAACAAATAGGCTGATGACATTGGTACTTATGTGGGACTTAGAGAGTGAATCAGTTCTTATTACAGTTAACTGAAAGTAGGAACATGGATTCATGTTGTTTATTTCTCATGTGTATAAGTACTGCCTACAGAGATCCTGCAGTTTTTGTTTTGTTTTGTTTTTTCTTCTCTGAATTCCCAGGCTTCCCACTGACATTTTAATAGAAACTGACACATTCATCTAAGTTTCCCTAATTTGAAGTCACAGCATTTCTCATCCATAGCTGCTTTGATCAGCTTTACAGCAGATACCTTCGTTTCTTTACATACTCTGTAAAAGGAATAAAGAAGATGTGGGTGTGTTGCTAAGTAGTCTATTTGACACTGAAATCCATACAAGTAGATTGGCAAGTAAGCATTTAACAGTACATGACCAGAATTGGTGATATTTAATCATGGAAGATCATGGCAGTATTTAATCCATCCAGTGACTAATTCTCTATGCTAAATCCATAGGGGATAAAATTTGTACTGGTTGTGTTCTATGTAATTTCTCAATTCAAAGAAGTACAAGACAGTTTTTACTTTACATTTTTTTGGTTTGAAATACAGACCTCAGACCATGGAAATAGAAGCTTGTCTGATATTCACTTTGTTGTTGGGATCAGGGTCTCAGGACAAACTTACTCTGTTTAGAAAAGATGAAGCACTGACAGAAGTCTGAAACATCTTCCAGGATCTGTGTGAGACTTGTGCAACTTGGCTAGTGTGTCTTTTGCTACCATTGTTGCCAATGGTAACTCTTTTGGAGACCTTTTCAGTTTAATGAAGTTTCTTCTCTTCTTCTTCTCAGAAATAGCACATATGGGTGTGGGTGCAGGGCTGTGTGCAGCACATACTTGTCACCAACAGCTCACTATTGTTCTCTTGGCAAGGTGTAGCAGATATATGAACTTAAGTCCCTGTTCAAAGACCCATGGTGGTTTCTTAGGCTTACAAATTGGTATGGTAGTATTTCATTTAATATTAATGATGAAAATCCAAAATACTCCCAGAAGACATTGAGAAGTATGTCAATATAATTATGCTTTGGGAAACTAGTATATGTGGTAACTACAATGATTTGTGGCAGAAGATTTTTCAGGTTCAATCCCTCTTATTTTTTCCTTAATGCAAATGCTTCTCTTTCCACATTTTGTCCATAGCTCCTCAAACAAACTTTACGCAGCCTGAGACCAGATATTACTGCTGTGAAATAGACTAAGTAATAATTCTTGCACTTTGATGCTGGCAGTGCTTCCAAATTTAATGCTTTTCAAGAAGGGCACACCAGCAGCACTGCATTGCAGCCACTGTAGCTTCCTTCAGGGTTTGTATTTGGGTTTTCATCATCCCTAGACCAAGCACAAACCCTGCAGTAGTTCGGTTCATCTCCCCCAGCTTCAAACCTGTTCTTCTGCTTAATAAATGAAGTGCATTTATGGAGGCCTGCAACTGGCAGGCTCTTTGTGAACAGGCTGGATGTTCCTTGTTATGAGTATTTCTCTCTGGGTCTGTATTCCTTCCACTCAGATGTCCATTTGTCTGCATCATTTTATATTTTGGTATTTGACAAAACCTCCACTGTTCAAATATCCTAATTATATTTTCTGTCTCACAGCGAGAAAGTGATTTTGTTCATAAAATGCAGGAGTATAATTTGGATTATGGTGTTAAAATGCTACTTAAATCTGTTCCCTTTTTCCATTAAAATGTTTTCCCCATCTTATTGGTCTCAGAGATACAACATATTTTCTCCATGCAGTTCCTAAGGGACAATAAGCAATATGCTACATGTCAGTTACATCATATTAGTTTAATAACACCTGGAATAACTCAGCTGCAAATGCTCAAATTATTCTACTTACCCACACATCTCTAATTATGAATAGGAAGCCAAGGATTTAATGAAGAATTCTATAATTCTTTAATGGCAATTTTATGACAACTTAGTTGGCTGGGTTTTCCCTTTAATTTGGATCCATTTGCACAGCTGGATGCAGCTAAGAAGCCCCTCAGGCACACAGCAGTTCCTGGCTGGCATAAATGCAATTCTGACTTGTACTTCTGCTGTCTGAAGCCAACATCTGCACTGTGGGGTTCTGCAAACTCAACAAAGCTGCAGAAAATGCTTTATCTCTATGTGTAATGCTGGGTGGCCAGAGTGGAAGATCAGAGCTGGCTGTTCCTGATTTGTTATGCAGAGCTACCTAAGATACCTTTAAATGGCCTTGTTTATGAACAAGATCTGGTTTAGTCACATCAGCAAAGCCTTTGTTTTATTCTTCTGAGATCTTGGTCTGACTTCAGCTGCAACCTTAAGAGTTGGCGAAGGTAGGAAAACAAGTTCAGGGAAAAGTGTTTTATATAAAATTTTGTGTTAAACATAAAATATGTTTAAGATTTGTACCCCTAGTTTTAGAGAAATAAATATGATGAAGAGTCTGAAAAAATTTATAAGATAAATTTTGTACTGATCTGAAAAAATAGCTTAAAAATCCCCTGCTTCAGCATGCATTACAGGCTTACTGTGTCCATCACCTGTTCCTGAAGTCAGTGGATCAGAGCCCACCAATATGCATCAAATGCAGTGCTGAAAGTAGTCTGCTTTCTAAGAAAGTCAAAGATAAAAGTATAGGCACAGCCTCTGTTTCCTATTATAGCTATTTTTTCAGTTTTGTTTAGAAGATTAGACTGAACAGTAACATTATTGTTTTCATAACACTGTTTTGGATTCATTCACTTCTCTGACTACTCACTTCTGTAAAGAGAGATCCCAGCATCCTCATCATACTGGGCCTTATGAGGGACATAAAACATGCAAAGCTGAAGCAGGGGTCCTCCTGCCAATGTTTCTTCTCACTTAGTTTCCTGGGAAGAAGAATTTTGCCCCCAAAGATAAACATTTTCATGTTGAAAGGCAGTGACAGAACTGCAGTAGAAATCAGTGTTCAATCCATCCCATCTGTGGGTAAACACAATGTTAGATTTCTTTTCAAATGTAAACAACAGATGATTTTCAGACATGATTCCTTTAGAGTCAACTTAAATTGTGAGAATTCATACAGTATATAAATGTCTGGCAGTTCAAAGCATAAAATTTTTCATCCTTGAATAATGGTCCTATAATTCAGAAAGTAATTAAAACAACACATTGACTCTTTAACATGAGCGATGATATCCTAGGAACTGACTGTCCCAAGCTGCCTTTTCCTCATAATCTTTCAAGAAAAAGCCATAAATTAAGTAAAAAATACAAGCGGAATGATATGCAGATGTTGACTAAGCCCTTAGCCCAGCATAAATACATCGTGTGCAAGGTACCCTGTTTGCAGGCTCAAGTTCAGTTCAACTTCGAGGTGACTTCAGGAACAGAATTAAGAAGTAGCAATTGTGATAATGAAAATCTCTCAGATGTTAATGCTAGTTTTGCATCATCAGCTTCTAATCAGGCATATCTTTTCCTTTTGTAAAGGAAGAAAAACACATAGTGCAAGCATACCTGATTCATCTAGGTGTGATTCTATCTAGACACTACTTCTGAACTGTGATGATGTAAGGTATCTAATATCTGAGAAGTAATAGTCTGGGAACTTGACAGCTGAAAACCCAGTGATCTAAGTAAGTGTCTTTTTTTCCCACAGGACCTTTGGAGGTGATGTAGGTCATATGCTTAATTTCTTTAAACTCAGATAGTGCTTTGAACTGCCACAAAGACAGACAACCTATTCTAATTGTTTTAAATGACAAAAATATAAATAGAGGGAAACTCACGGATTCCTTGACAAGTAAACTGATCTTACAAAGTAAATAGCTTCATTTGCCTAAAAATCTTCCTTTTCTACTTAATTCCAGTAAGATCTTTTCTAAATCTACCATCATAGATATTTTAGTAACCACATTTTTGGGGTTATTACCTTTCAGGAAAATAAATTCAGCCAAAAGAAACTGTACTCAATGAAAGTAATAGCTTAATATTACAATGTTGTTTGGTCTTTTCTTCTAACAAGTATAATATGAAGGAAAGAGGATGTGACTTCTAAATTTTTGGCATATTTGATTCCGTCTTAACTTTTTCACTGTGTTCCAAATATAATAATCCATTCTTTATATCTAAAGCATATACCTTATTTTATCTTAAACCTTAGTCAAACACCTAATTCAAAATAGTTCCAAAGAAAAGAACTTTCAGATTTCTTGAACATAATGCCACATAATGATTTTCAAGAACGGACTCTTTAGGATCATGTTTGAGATCTGGAAATCCTCCTACACATGTCTGGTTTATCAGTAGTACAAATGAAAAGAGATCAGTCTGTTATGCATGTAATTTATGATAATTACAGTTGAGAACACAGTCAGGATGGATGTAGCCCTTATCTGAGTAGGGTGAGAAGGAAGAAGGGGAGGAAGGGAGAAAGGCAGAGAGGTTTCTCAGTTAACACACAGGTTTCTCAGTTAACTGCTACAGGTCATATAACTGCTCTAGAAGGCGCTAATAGGAGGACTACAACCGTCTCTCCTTCACTGCAATGTGTCTAGCCAAAACCAGGAAATACTTTTCTTGCAGTTTACGGACCAACTGTGGGTAAAAGTCAGACTCCACTGAATTCAGTAAGTGAGGAAATACTATCTTGCTTACTCTGAGGAATACTTACTAATTTTCTAGTTCAAGAAAAGTGGTATGCTCAAAGGTAATGGTTTGCATGTTGGATAGCAACGTATCATGAAAATAGGACAGGATCTCTGTCTCTTCAGCTGTAGAGATTTTGTTTTGGTTTGCTTCAACTCAGAGCTAGTCTAGGCAGTTGAAAAATGCACACTGAAGACTCTTTAGTTAAGAGTGAAAACAATCAAATTTGGAAACAAAGATAACCATTTTGGACTTAATCCCACAAGCTGCAGTCTTCTGATTTCTCATACTGAAACACAGAATGTGTTTTGGCTCATTCTGCCCTCTTATCTTTAATTAGATATTTGATTTCAAACAGAATGCTTACAGAATTAGTCAAAAGAGCAGTGCAAGACATGAGCCTTGGTTTAGCTTAGAACTGGAAAAGACTGTTTACAGCTACTAAACAAAACAGCTTTAGTGAGAAAACATCTTTGAAAGATAAATTAACTTGAGTTTTGATTAAAAGTTATCTTTGATTACACATAAAGGACAATTTAGATAATATAAGTATTTAATAGCAAATTCTTGCAAATTAAATATTTTAATTTTTACAAAACAGCCTTTTAATTGACATAAGTAATTATTTGAACTTCAATAAAAGATAAAATCACCTTTTATTTGTATTTCATGAAATATTTTGAATTTCACTAAAAGATAAAATTGTCTTTTATTTTTTTTTGGTAGAGGAAATTTTAAATCAAGTTTTAGATATTGTGACATGAATCTTAGAAAGAGGGATGCTGGTTAATTGAAGATAATGCAGGAAGTATCTGGAGTTAGTAGAACATACAGGTCATATTTAAGTTTCATATCACACTTCTAAAACAAATAGAGCATCAAGCTATTGGGGTCTTAGACAAACTCAGTTAAAATAGTTCAAATTACATCTGTTTTTCATTCAGGCAAAGCAAACACACTTTTCTTCCAATGTGAAGTTTATCAACCCTTTTGTTTTCCACTACACCTACAATCAAACTGCAATATAAAGCAACAAAAACCAAACAAGCAAAAAACCCCAGCCGACCAACCAAAAGTATTCCGGTAATTTTTTGAAATCAAATCTGATTTTATACAAAAATTTTGACACAAAGAGGGTTAAATTAACAGAAATTTTTAAATGCAGTGATGTAAAATTCTAATTTTAGATTCTGGCCTTACAAAAAGAAGTCATGCCTTAGAAGCATGTACCTAAGGAGGTACTTGGAGAACAATAAGGAAGTCTGCAAGTTGACCCAGTAGCTCATGAAGAGGGTTTAGCATTTGCGTAATCAAGAATTAGTGGATGTGCCAATTCATATAATAGCAGAGGATGGAGACAACAGCAACTGCACTTTTCCTTCTTGTTTTCAGAGAAAAGGCTATGTGAAATCCAACAAAAGTAGAAAAACCAGAAATATTCAGTAAAATAATTGGGTTTTTTGCACTTGAAGTAGATACTAGATTGAACAAAGGCGGTGCAGGAATATATCTATTCAGCAGTTACTTAGGGTGTAGGTGACTGAAGTGAACTCTGTCTTGTTTTCTGTATCATCAATGTCCTGCCGTGCAATATAAGAAGTGAAGATGAGAAAATGGAAATATATATCTCTAAGATTGGTGCCCCTAAAGGTAATCTTTTCAACAGAGTGTAAATTATCTGAGTAAAAGTGAGGATTAAATAAAAATAAGGATTAAGTTAAACCCATGATTTTTTTCTGTGGGCTGACCTCAAGTCCAATAAGTTGTCCAAAAGTGTTGTTGAATATAGATAGACTTCCACTGAGGACAGTAAATTTTATATCAATCTGAAACTAAAGGGATGAAGTTTTTCAGAGGTTCAGTGGGTTGTTCTTTTTCCTGAGGTTTCTCCTGAAATGGAAGGCTAAAATTTAAACCAGCATATAACCTTTTAAGAATACTCACTACCACAATTATTTTATACATTTTAGCATAACAATAGATAAAATATGTCTATTTTCATAAAAGAAATTGCACTTTTCTTTCATTTGAAAGAAACACAGTAATGTTCTCATATAATGAAAAAGCACTCTGACCTCCCATTAGTTTACCTAGAAGCATTACTCTGAAGATTGCTGTAATATGCCAATCAAAAAGGACATCTTTCACAAAGTCTTTTTACCAAGCCAGTTTTTCTCTTGAGAAGTTACCGAAGAGTAGTGTATTTTAAAATAAAGCCGTCTGTGTGTTCAAACCTGTTTTATCTTTCTCTTCCGTAGTTCACAGATATGCTGTCCTCAGCTTAAAGAAACTTCAAATATGCTGTTTGGAATACACCGAGTCACTTGTGCCAAGAGTTTCTGATTCTGGAAAGAGATCTGCTGCATTTAACTATGTTTGACATTTCTGCCGTCAATTTAGAACTACACAGACATTGCGTAATGGAATTACATATGGATTTCAACACAAAATGGACATTCAACCTGTCTAGTATGACTTGTGACAGCACGCCTGGGATTCAGGTGGGGAATTTCAGCATAAGGGAGGGCAAAGAAGCTTCAACAATTCCATGTCATTGCAGTCCACTCTGATTGTGACTAGTACACTTCTGAATTGCTGCAGAAGAAAACTTGGGACCATAGAAATACACCATTTTCCATACAAAGTTATTCTTGGATGATGCTTAGATGATATCTATAATTGAAGTGACTCCAGTTTGCCAAGACAAATACTGTTCTCTTCAACATTTCATTATTTCCCTGAATCCTCATGTCAGACTACAAAAGGACATGTCAGACACTCTGGTGATTTGACATAAATAATGTCAAATTGATACAGAATGGTAAGAGAGCAGTAGTTATAAACAATGGGTTATGAATTACAGAAAATTAACTGAAAATGTACCTGAAGTTTGCCCACTTTTATTTAATCTCAGCATTGCCCATTATAAAAGCCCAAGCTGTGGTAGTTTCCTTGCATTCTTCTTCTGTTGTGTTGTATTTTATTACTTCATATACAATATAGTAAATCACTATAATTAAATTCAACCCACATGCTTTAAAATCTGGGCCATAATTTAATCTACCGTGATATTCAGGATATAGGAAACCAGAAGTACCATGTATTTTTTGTAAGGAAATTACCCGGACATTATCTGAGTCATTTAAATTAAAAATAAATTAGAAAATATAGGAAAACCTATTGTTTGTTTGTAAACATAGTGGAATGTTTCCTGATTTCTAAGAAAGGAGTTGCATTGGAACATGATTTGAATCCAGTCTAAATTGTGTTTACAAGGTAAATATTCCTGAAACTCAGTGTTAGTATTTTCTGTGCAATATTGCCCCAAAGGCCACGCTTGATTCTGATAACGCAAGAAACTATATGCTGGTGCCTAACTTTTTGTTTTGCTCAAATACATTTAAAAGTTATGTTTGTATAACTGTCTGCATAGTCCGATCCTTCAGAATTTAGCAAACAACACATGAATAGCTTTGTATGACTCAAAGACACTTCTTGTTCTGTAGTAATCAATAGTCCCCTCACTTCTGATGTGTGACACTGCAGCTAGCTGGAGTTAGTTTCAAGGACTAACAATATTTATGGGACTGGAAAACCCACAATAAACTTGAAGGTGAATCAGTTTTAGTTAAATTCCCCAACCCCATCCCATAAAAAATAAATCTTAAATTCCATTTGAAATATAAATTAGGTACTTTCTACAGGACAAAATCAAGTCCTTTACTAAGTTCAAAAAAATATGACTGCATTATTTTCCCCCTGGCATAACCTTCAGATCCTTATGAAAACAGAAGTCCTCTGTGAGAAGGATTGGTCCGTTGACATTTTCAGCCACTTCAGTTTGTTCAGCTGTTGGATCAGCACCTAATTTTCTAGGGGTTGTTCTGAACCATAGTTCTTAAAAGGCTGAAATTACCTATCATGCATTCACAGAAAAAGTAAAATTCTTTTCTAGATATTTAATGTTGTTGGAAACAATCTTTTTGCTGTTGTTTGGTTTATCTCAGATTAGTGATAGAAAAGAAAGGATTTCATTTTATCAGTTCTGGAAATATGTAGGTAATAAGAAATGTATTTAACAAGGAATTATTACATTTGGAATTTATTTTAATTTAATCTCTGAACACAACTTCATCTCTGAATATCATAAAAAAACATTTACTTTTATTTATGCAACAAGGAATTGAAACATAATATAAAGGCATACATTTTTTTCTGAAAAAGCAGTGATGATAGAAGAAAATTAATTTTGTGTTGTGTATCAGTAATGGATACACGTGTTCTGAAATTTAGAAAGAACACACAATGTCATGGTACAAGGCTCTTAGGAAATAGCTGATGGAGGATGTTTCTAAGAAATTATCAGATTCATCGAAAGGGTAGGGAAAATTTGTTCCTTCAATGCTGAAAATTAGTTCCTTCAATTACCTCGCATGTGCATTGAAAAAATCAAAGAGCATATGAGTCCTCAACCTAAAACTCAAAGATATTTGGGGGTTTATTGTATATTTCATAGCCTAAAGCTAACTTTCAATACTGTAAGCTTTTCACAGTGTCCTTCTGGACCAAATATCCATCATACAGCAGGAAATATTCACAAGCATGATGGGTAAGCTGCCTGAAGGGCCAGGCAGAAAGACTTATACTAACTGAGGCAACATCTGGCTGGTGGTCAGTTTCCAGTGGGGCTCATCAGGGATCAGTTTTTGGGCCAGGTCTTCAATATTTTTATCAATGACATGGACACAGGAGCTGAGTGAATGCAAAGTTTGCTGATAGTACTAAACTATGGGGAGCCATAGATTCCCTTGAGGGTAAAGAGGCCTTACAGAGAGACATGATAAATTTGAATGCTGGGAATCCTGTGATTTTACAGTTCACTAGTTTTTATAGTTGCCCAGGTGCAATACTCAGAACCAACACAGTAATGGTGAAAACAATGGAAAATATTCAAAGAAGAGTTTCTGATGCTTATAGAGACTAATTTTCAAGAGACATACATCTGAAAGTTCATTCCTACATTTCTGAAAATACAAGATTTCTTTCACAATTACTTGTAAAGAGAAAGCCGAGATTACAGGTTGTATGAATTTAACATATGCATGTAGAGACTAACATTATTTACTTCTTTGTGTCAAAGTTGAGTAAATATATACGCACACCCCTGGTTCTCTTATAGGAAAAGAAAAATAAGGAAAAGAGTGATTCTTGTTAATTAACTTCTTTTGAGCCTCCTTTCTTTCCTTTTTATATGGTATGGAAAATTGCATGGAACAGGGTTTTTCAGTATTCCATGTTTGATTGCATTTTTCTTCTCAAATCAGAGGCAAATTGTCATAAGCAGGAAGATGATGCCTTTTAAAAGCATGGATATCACCAGTTCAGCTATTTTGCAGAAGATGGAGGTTTTGCTTTTCTGAGACTTGTCCCATCTCACAGGCACCGCTCTGCAGAAAGAGTGGTTTTGAATCTGTTCTGGTACTGCTGCCCATATTCAGAACCTCCCTCTTTGTCTTCTGTGGTAGATAGGATTTAGGTAGCTAGATCCAGGACTCAAGAACCTCCATCTACCTCGGTGCTTAAATTGGTGACATGTCTATATCCCCAAAACTCTCACCTACTAAAATCAGAATCATTTTTCAGGAGTACATATCATGCAGGATTTAATAGATTAAACCTAGAGATAAAAATGAATGGCTGTAAAATTATCAGAGCATAAATCATTATCATCACAAAAAAGTGGTAATTATAATTCACACTAACTATATTGCCTGACTGTCCTGAAAACAGGTATTTCCAAAATAGGTGTTTTTCATGAGTACAGTTGATGAAGGTATTTAAGAGACATGTAGGTGTTCCACTCAGGGACGTGACGGCGGACTTGGCAGTGCCAGATTGATGATTCAGCTGGGTGATCTTACAGGTCTTTTCCAACATAAATGATTCTGTGTTTCTATAAAAAAGTGAATAAACATGAAACGTGCATTGGAAAGGGCAGAGTCTAATTTCTTCTCTGCCTGATATATCCAGGAGATAGCCATGCTCTTCAGCCCAATGAACCCCTTAAAATTTGCTGTAAATGAAAAATTTTCTAGATCTTCACACAAATGTTTGCTTCTTCCTCCTTCTCTTATCCATGAACATATATAATTTTGAAGGCCATACAGAGAGAATCAATAAAATGAGATTTACTGGTTTTTTACATTTACTATACTTACTATATAGTAGTTATACTTTCTATATAACTTCAACACACAGGAGTCAGAGCTTTTCTCTTTTGCAGATGTATTGTACTTCAGAAAAATATAACACCTGGCAAAATACAGAGAAGTCTTCTTATGGACGCTTACAGGAACAATTGAGGATTTTTCCTGGCTCTGGTCTAAAACAGGGAGCACCAGGACTTGAATTAACTCTACTCAGTTCTCTACACATTTGGTGTCTATTGAAATTTAAGGTTGGTAAATTGCAATCATTTTAGATAAATATCTGCTAGTTAATCTGATTGACTCCAAGAAACTGCCTGAATATAGTTGTGGTTGAAGCAGCTCATTGTGTCTGCAGTTTATTCAAGCAGATTAATTTTGGTTGCTCAAAGAGTCTGTCATACCCCAGGGATGTGCTGGAATGGTTTCATTGTAATCAGAGGCTCTATGCACATGAAGGAGTTGTTAAACTCATTCTGATCAGTTCATTAAAAGCTTGAATGCCATTTGAGAGCCTCCTATACTGACTGGATTTCACTCAAAAATTCTAAGTCACAGTAATAAATACAGAGCAAAAGTTACAATGGGGAAGGAGGACAAATAATATCAATTTCCCTGCAATTTATCTTCTTTGAACTGCACTGTCTCTGCTATGATGTGACCCAACAATTCAAGAGCACTCAAAAAAAGGATTAATTATAGCTTTCCATTTTTCCTCAGGTATAGCTTGTATATGTATTTGTATGTAAGAAATATTCACAGAGGATATTCTGTCTCAGGATTTAGAAGATGCTCTATAAAAATTTTTAAACTAGGCTTTCTTTCCTTATTTATACATCTGATTTTCAATGCTTTGCTTTAGGATAAGCTTTCCCAGTAACAGTGAATCACCACTAAGTTCTATTCTATTTCAAGTGGTTTTATCCCATTAAAGGTCTGTGTGATAAAGAATGGGCTGTAAGTGTCAGTGTTTATCAGTGTCTTGTATCTAAGACTGTCATGGTTTGACACTGGTTAAAACGCCAGGTACCCACAAAAATCATTCACTCACTCTCCTCTGCTATAGCTGAGCAGAGGAGGGAAAAAAAAGAAGGGCTCATGAGTTGAGGTAAGGATTCGGAGAAAACATTCTAAGGGCAAAACAGGTTCAAATTTAAAGGTATAAAGTAAATTTATTATTAACAGAATCATAGGAGGATAACGAGAAGTAAAATAAGCCTTTAAAACACTTTTTTCCCCTTAGTTCTTCCCTCTTTCCCACCGACAGGGAGTGCAGGGAGACAGGGTGTAGCAGGGTTTTGGTCAGTTCATTGCTCGAGATTTTTCTTCAGTTGGCTTAGGGAGAGGAGTCTCTCTTTTGCTATGTGGTGGGGTCTTTCCCATGGGAGACACTTCTCCATGAACTTCTCCAGTGTGGTTCTACTCTCATGAGCAGCAGTCCCTCTCAACCTGTTGTAAGGTGAGTCCCTCCCCCGGGCAAAATGGTTTTCCCAAAACTGCCATGGCACGGGTCACTAGTCCATGGGGTGTAGTTTTTTAAGGATAAGCTGCTCTAGTTTGGAAGCAAGGGCCCTCTTTCTCTATCTCTGGAAGCAAAGATCCTCTTTCTCTGTTCAGGTCTCCCATTGGATTACAGCATTTTTTAGCAGTCTCCCATTCCAGCATGAGTATCTTTTCCCATGGGCTCCGAGTGGATCCCTGCATCCCCCCATAGACTTCATGGATTACAGGGGTACAGTTTGTTTTATTACAGTCCTCACCATGGCTTGCAGAGGAATCTCAACCCCGACTCTTAGAATACCTCTTCCCCCTCTTTCTTTCCTCTGACTTCTGTGTCGCCATGTTTTCTTTCTCCACATGTCCTCACTTCCTCCTCTTTCTCTGACTAGGAGGACAAAAAGCTGCTGCTTGTAAGTACAACTGCCAACAAATTCCGCCAGTTAAAAGATTTCTGCAGGATCTTGCAGCCCTGAGAATTTGATCTTGTCTAGGTTCCACGCTGGGGAATTGGTCGCCGTGTTTCCACTGCCAGCGATGCAGCCTGGCCACCACCGTGTGGGTGGTGCTGGCCACTGCGGCGCCAGCACCATTCAGCATCTCTCTTCATGCGGGGCCCGAAAGGGAGAAACTGCCACCACTGGCGCCTGCCCTTTGCCCTCAGCACGGCTGGCTAAGGGAGGCCGGGCAGGCAAAGTTTGCTGCAGGTGGCACCAAAATGGTGGCAGCCGTGGTGGCCGCATGGCCACATGTGGCTCCAGGATCACTCCGGCGGCGGCAGCTCACCACCCCTGGAAAAAAACCTGCCCACACACTGTTNAAACTGCCTGAATATAGTTGTGGTTGAAGCAGCTCATTGTGTCTGCAGTTTATTCAAGCAGATTAATTTTGGTTGCTCAAAGAGTCTGTCATACCCCAGGGATGTGCTGGAATGGTTTCATTGTAATCAGAGGCTCTATGCACATGAAGGAGTTGTTAAACTCATTCTGATCAGTTCATTAAAAGCTTGAATGCCATTTGAGAGCCTCCTATACTGACTGGATTTCACTCAAAAATTCTAAGTCACAGTAATAAATACAGAGCAAAAGTTACAATGGGGAAGGAGGACAAATAATATCAATTTCCCTGCAATTTATCTTCTTTGAACTGCACTGTCTCTGCTATGATGTGACCCAACAATTCAAGAGCACTCAAAAAAAGGATTAATTATAGCTTTCCATTTTTCCTCAGGTATAGCTTGTATATGTATTTGTATGTAAGAAATATTCACAGAGGATATTCTGTCTCAGGATTTAGAAGATGCTCTATAAAAATTTTTAAACTAGGCTTTCTTTCCTTATTTATACATCTGATTTTCAATGCTTTGCTTTAGGATAAGCTTTCCCAGTAACAGTGAATCACCACTAAGTTCTATTCTATTTCAAGTGGTTTTATCCCATTAAAGGTCTGTGTGATAAAGAATGGGCTGTAAGTGTCAGTGTTTATCAGTGTCTTGTATCTAAGACTGTCATGGTTTGACACTGGTTAAAACGCCAGGTACCCACAAAAATCATTCACTCACTCTCCTCTGCTATAGCTGAGCAGAGGAGGGAAAAAAAAGAAGGGCTCATGAGTTGAGGTAAGGATTCGGAGAAAACATTCTAAGGGCAAAACAGGTTCAAATTTAAAGGTATAAAGTAAATTTATTATTAACAGAATCATAGGAGGATAACGAGAAGTAAAATAAGCCTTTAAAACACTTTTTTCCCCTTAGTTCTTCCCTCTTTCCCACCGACAGGGAGTGCAGGGAGACAGGGTGTAGCAGGGTTTTGGTCAGTTCATTGCTCGAGATTTTTCTTCAGTTGGCTTAGGGAGAGGAGTCTCTCTTTTGCTATGTGGTGGGGTCTTTCCCATGGGAGACACTTCTCCATGAACTTCTCCAGTGTGGTTCTACTCTCATGAGCAGCAGTCCCTCTCAACCTGTTGTAAGGTGAGTCCCTCCCCCGGGCAAAATGGTTTTCCCAAAACTGCCATGGCACGGGTCACTAGTCCATGGGGTGTAGTTTTTTAAGGATAAGCTGCTCTAGTTTGGAAGCAAGGGCCCTCTTTCTCTATCTCTGGAAGCAAAGATCCTCTTTCTCTGTTCAGGTCTCCCATTGGATTACAGCATTTTTTAGCAGTCTCCCATTCCAGCATGAGTATCTTTTCCCATGGGCTCCGAGTGGATCCCTGCATCCCCCCATAGACTTCATGGATTACAGGGGGACAGTTTGTTTTATTACAGTCCTCACCATGGCTTGCAGAGGAATCTCAACCCCGACTCTTAGAATACCTCTTCCCCCTCTTTCTTTCCTCTGACTTCTGTGTCGCCATGTTTNCTCTTTCTCTATCTCTGGAAGCAAAGATCCTCTTTCTCTGTTCAGGTCTCCCATTGGATTACAGCATTTTTTAGCAGTCTCCCATTCCAGCATGAGTATCTTTTCCCATGGGCTCCGAGTGGATCCCTGCATCCCCCCATAGACTTCATGGATTACAGGGGGACAGTTTGTTTTATTACAGTCCTCACCATGGCTTGCAGAGGAATCTCAACCCCGACTCTTAGAATACCTCTTCCCCCTCTTTCTTTCCTCTGACTTCTGTGTCGCCATGTTTTCTTTCTCCACATGTCCTCACTTCCTCCTCTTTCTCTGACTAGGAGGACAAAAAGCTGCTGCTTGTAAGTACAACTGCCAACAAATTCCGCCAGTTAAAAGATTTCTGCAGGATCTTGCAGCCCTGAGAATTTGATCTTGTCTAGGTTCCACGCTGGGGAATTGGTCGCCGTGTTTCCACTGCCAGCGATGCAGCCTGGCCACCACCGTGTGGGTGGTGCTGGCCACTGCGGCGCCAGCACCATTCAGCATCTCTCTTCATGCGGGGCCCGAAAGGGAGAAACTGCCACCACTGGCGCCTGCCCTTTGCCCTCAGCACGGCTGGCTAAGGGAGGCCGGGCAGGCAAAGTTTGCTGCAGGTGGCACCAAAATGGTGGCAGCCGTGGTGGCCGCATGGCCACATGTGGCTCCAGGATCACTCCGGCGGCGGCAGCTCACCACCCCTGGAAAAAAACCTGCCCACACACTGTTTTGATTTCCTTCTCAAATATGTCATCACAGAGGTGTTACCAGCCTCTCATTGCATGTCCATCTTCAGAGCCATCAGAGATCAGCTCTGCTGGACATAGTAGAAGCTTCCAGCAGCTTCTCACAGAAGCCACCTCCGTGGCCTTCCCCCACTACCAAAAGCTAGGCTGTGCCTAAATCAGCACAAAGGTGTGATGCAATTCCTTATGAAACGTATAGAATCATAATGTTAGCATTTGTGATGACATATTCTGTTCTACATTGTCACTGTTAAGAGACAAATAAGGTTGCTATAAAATTAAATGAACCAGAGGGGAAAAAAACCCATGTTAACCAGAAAAAGCAAGTATCTATAACCAGTCATTGCACGTTAAAATCATTGAGTCAAATGCAAAAGTAACATTTAAGCTTCCATTTCAAATTTTTATGCAAGACAATTAAGTCTTTCATCTGTTCATAGAAGAATATAAATGTGTTGGTCTTACACGGTCAGACAAAAGTCTCCTTAGCCAACTATTTTTTTGGTATTACTATTTTTTTAGGGTTCAAGACCTAGGAAAGATGGTGTAAACAAGGAAAGTTCACAGTAATATTTCTTCAACATTTGCCAGGTCCCACAAGGGACATCCTGAAATAGACAAGGTGTCTGTGCATACATTCATGGGTAACATGCACAATGGAGAAAATTACTGCCTATGGTTTCCATAATATTCTGGTAATGGGAAATGATACCCAACCTAGTGAGGCTTGTGATTGCTCATTTAGCTGGTGTTAGAAGCACACAAGTGCACGGATCTTCTCTCACAAGTTTTTCAGAGCATTATAGGGGTTTCGTGTCTTCCTGTCATGGTCAGCCTGAAATATCAAGTTTACGTAACTATCTCATTTGCAAATTAAGCTTATTTATGAATTCATAGGGTGAAAAAAATAGAACAGGGGATCAATCTGCTTTGTGCAGACTAGTTTAATATGAAATCTCTAAGGTAATTTAATTTTTCTCATCAGCTTTGCTTCTGAGNGGAGAAAACATTCTAAGGGCAAAACAGGTTCAAATTTAAAGGTATAAAGTAAATTTATTATTAACAGAATCATAGGAGGATAACGAGAAGTAAAATAAGCCTTTAAAACACTTTTTTCCCCTTAGTTCTTCCCTCTTTCCCACCGACAGGGAGTGCAGGGAGACAGGGTGTAGCAGGGTTTTGGTCAGTTCATTGCTCGAGATTTTTCTTCAGTTGGCTTAGGGAGAGGAGTCTCTCTTTTGCTATGTGGTGGGGTCTTTCCCATGGGAGACACTTCTCCATGAACTTCTCCAGTGTGGTTCTACTCTCATGAGCAGCAGTCCCTCTCAACCTGTTGTAAGGTGAGTCCCTCCCCCGGGCAAAATGGTTTTCCCAAAACTGCCATGGCACGGGTCACTAGTCCATGGGGTGTAGTTTTTTAAGGATAAGCTGCTCTAGTTTGGAAGCAAGGGCCCTCTTTCTCTATCTCTGGAAGCAAAGATCCTCTTTCTCTGTTCAGGTCTCCCATTGGATTACAGCATTTTTTAGCAGTCTCCCATTCCAGCATGAGTATCTTTTCCCATGGGCTCCGAGTGGATCCCTGCATCCCCCCATAGACTTCATGGATTACAGGGGGACAGTTTGTTTTATTACAGTCCTCACCATGGCTTGCAGAGGAATCTCAACCCCGACTCTTAGAATACCTCTTCCCCCTCTTTCTTTCCTCTGACTTCTGTGTCGCCATGTTTTCTTTCTCCACATGTCCTCACTTCCTCCTCTTTCTCTGACTAGGAGGACAAAAAGCTGCTGCTTGTAAGTACAACTGCCAACAAATTCCGCCAGTTAAAAGATTTCTGCAGGATCTTGCAGCCCTGAGAATTTGATCTTGTCTAGGTTCCACGCTGGGGAATTGGTCGCCGTGTTTCCACTGCCAGCGATGCAGCCTGGCCACCACCGTGTGGGTGGTGCTGGCCACTGCGGCGCCAGCACCATTCAGCATCTCTCTTCATGCGGGGCCCGAAAGGGAGAAACTGCCACCACTGGCGCCTGCCCTTTGCCCTCAGCACGGCTGGCTAAGGGAGGCCGGGCAGGCAAAGTTTGCTGCAGGTGGCACCAAAATGGTGGCAGCCGTGGTGGCCGCATGGCCACATGTGGCTCCAGGATCACTCCGGCGGCGGCAGCTCACCACCCCTGGAAAAAAACCTGCCCACACACTGTTTTGATTTCCTTCTCAAATATGTCATCACAGAGGTGTTACCAGCCTCTCATTGCATGTCCATCTTCAGAGCCATCAGAGATCAGCTCTGCTGGACATAGTAGAAGCTTCCAGCAGCTTCTCACAGAAGCCACCTCCGTGGCCTTCCCCCACTACCAAAAGCTAGGCTGTGCCTAAATCAGCACAAAGGTGTGATGCAATTCCTTATGAAACGTATAGAATCATAATGTTAGCATTTGTGATGACATATTCTGTTCTACATTGTCACTGTTAAGAGACAAATAAGGTTGCTATAAAATTAAATGAACCAGAGGGGAAAAAAACCCATGTTAACCAGAAAAAGCAAGTATCTATAACCAGTCATTGCACGTTAAAATCATTGAGTCAAATGCAAAAGTAACATTTAAGCTTCCATTTCAAATTTTTATGCAAGACAATTAAGTCTTTCATCTGTTCATAGAAGAATATAAATGTGTTGGTCTTACACGGTCAGACAAAAGTCTCCTTAGCCAACTATTTTTTTGGTATTACTATTTTTTTAGGGTTCAAGACCTAGGAAAGATGGTGTAAACAAGGAAAGTTCACAGTAATATTTCTTCAACATTTGCCAGGTCCCACAAGGGACATCCTGAAATAGACAAGGTGTCTGTGCATACATTCATGGGTAACATGCACAATGGAGAAAATTACTGCCTATGGTTTCCATAATATTCTGGTAATGGGAAATGATACCCAACCTAGTGAGGCTTGTGATTGCTCATTTAGCTGGTGTTAGAAGCACACAAGTGCACGGATCTTCTCTCACAAGTTTTTCAGAGCATTATAGGGGTTTCGTGTCTTCCTGTCATGGTCAGCCTGAAATATCAAGTTTACGTAACTATCTCATTTGCAAATTAAGCTTATTTATGAATTCATAGGGTGAAAAAAATAGAACAGGGGATCAATCTGCTTTGTGCAGACTAGTTTAATATGAAATCTCTAAGGTAATTTAATTTTTCTCATCAGCTTTGCTTCTGAGTGTCCTGTTGTATATGCAAACAACATCCTGGGAGGTAGTTCCCTTTGGTGACATGATTTTGTTACTTTTATGCTTTTGTGTTATGATACTTGAATGGGTATTTAAACTTAAAAAGCCATGGTTTGGTTTAATGTTGTTACTTAGAGTGGTCAGAGAGAGCAGATTTTATTTTATTTCACAGAAACTACTTTCATGTTATCAAGCACAGTGTGTTCCAAATAGGTACAGAGAATCTTGTATTTTTCTGTATGACTTGAAGAAGCAATGCCTTCTTAGAGAGGGAAAGATGGGTGGGCAAATGTTTCTGGCTCTTGCAACTTTGGCCTTCAGACCATAAATTAGTGCTCTGCTGTTCCTGCTAGAGACTGAAACAAAATGTTGCAGTGTCAAAACAGAGACGAACTTCAACTATCTATCTTGCTGAAACATGGACTGTCAAGCCCTGTGTTGACCAAGGACTAATCAGGCTCTGGGAGCTTTGCCAGGGAGGGACATATGTCGTGAGACCGCTGCCTCACTGGGTAGTCCAGTTACCCACTTCTCTGGTGTAGACTGGGAGCTGCAGCAGGACCAGTGCCTTTTGCACTCCCTCCAGCAGCCCTCACTCCAGAAAAGACCCCACGAAGGCAAAGCCTGTGACAGCTTGTGGATGTCTGCTGGCTCCAGGTTTGCTACACCAGGAGAATTCCAGAGACCTTTCCCCTTTCTGTTTGTACACTAAATGTTTCCTCAGGAGGACAGTCTGACAGCCCACACTCACTCAAGGAAAGGCAGCAGTCTAAAACGTCCCTGACACATTTGTTTATTCAGAGAGTTTTCTGTTAGGATTGTCCATGTACAGACTAAGTGTGTTGCACAGTCAGTCTTTTTGTTGGTTTGTTCCCTTTCTACCAACAACCCTAGCTAATAAAAAGGGAGACATACAAAAGTTATAAAATACAGAATGTAGCAAATTTTTGTGTGCTTAGTATTATGTGCGGGCATTCAGCCAGATCTGGAGAACAATATTCACTTTGTAATACATACTTAACACATCCAAAGTTCACTATTATGATGGTAATGAGTGTTTTCAAAGGACCCCACTTCACATCCATGAAACAGATTTCTGTCAAAGACAGATGACTGTAAGCAGATGACTGACAAGCCCCAGATATACAGTTCTTTCTTCCCTTGCTCTAACTCCTTGTAGGTTTTTCTTGAAGCTTCATATAGCTCAAATCATCACAATTTTTAATGTATTTTTGAATAATCCTTCCTTCCTTCCTTCCTTCCTTCCTCTCTCCCACTTTCTTTTATTTTGTGGTCTATTGGAAAATGAAATTGCTTGTTATGGCTTCATGGAATATTGAACTCTTCACAGCAATATATACCTCAAATCACAGTTTTGTTTAGAATCCAAAGTTTTTCTGATCTAATCACTAAAATACTTTCAAATTTGGGAGATTTCTTGAATGATTACTTAGATATGCAAGAGAAAATTTTGCAACTATGAGTAAGACTGTGTGCAGATAGTGGCTAAAGACATAAAACCTTACATCTGTTCCTGAACAGTATTCTGCACGCATAAGTAATAGAAGTTTTCTTGCATAGCCATGGTTTGGAAAAATACATTTTATTATAGAGAAGACTATAAATCTAGCTAACACAAAAAACAGGATTGTAGGATATTTTGGGGAAGGCAGTAAGCAAAGAAAGGATCAGAATAAATACAAACAGGCACCAATCATCTAAAGATTCTTGTGCACATTCATCTCTGTAAGATTCAGTGGTTGCTTCAGAAGGAAAGAAGGATGAAGAAAAGAAGGAAAATGTTGGAAGGATTTCCTCAAGTACTATTTTACTACTTTGACTTAAATAGCATATCCTGGTGGTTATTACAAATGAGAATGATGATGACATGGGTAAGGTGATGAGAAGAAATAAGTTTCAGCTGTATCAAATTTCAATATTGCTACATATTAGGATGAACTAGACAGTGACTATGCTGTGTGATTGTTCCCACTCCATTCTAAATTTGTTCCTGCTCTTATTAAAATGAATCGTCCGCCATTTCCTAATAAAGTATAGGGGCATCCATGTCTAGCCCACCATTTTTTAGTGACTGTTAACTCATATGTCCAATATATATTAGTACTCATATCAGCCCAAGTCCACTTTCTCAAATAGCCCATTGATCAATTCTTTCTTACAAAAAAACCCCAAACAAACTCAAACCAAACCAATAACATGCCCCCACCAAACCATGTACCTACTCATTTTATCCTATCACCCATGTGAACACTGCTGGAGAGTAATTTTTTTCAGAGCTGCCTTTATGTCAAACCAGTTCCTTTTACTTCAAGGATAAGGTGGTATATTTTGGTTTGTAAGGGAATGAAGGAAGACATTTCCAATGAAGTTAATTTAGCAGCAAAATTGCCATAGACAAGACAGGTATGCATGTTATACTAAAGGAAAACAGTTTCTTATGAGAAAACTATAAAACTATCAAACTAAAATACTTTCTGAGTATACAGATGTCCAGGAAAATACCCTTAGAAGCATTATTCTCCCTTATGCCTTATGATGCCTTAAAGAACCTATAAATGAAACAACACACTTTTGAGATAGTATTAGTATAGGAGTTAATATAAAGTTTGGTCTTTATTGGAGGCCTCCAGGGGCAGATATAGAAAATGTCCAGAAAAGCCCACCTCCCCACAGGGTGAATACAGTTTTATAAGTTTAGCAAATTAGCATAACTGACAAAAATTACCAATTAGGAGCACAAGTGGTGATACAATTATCCCCCCAGTTCAAGCCCTTTCTAAATCCTCCCCCCTCAGATGGGACTAAACTTTGTTGATAAAAATATGTCTTGAAGAGCTGTTTTTCAGCCTTGGAATGTGTTTTGTCCTTCTGCCTACCAGGGTAGTGAAAAAGTAGGGAGAACTAGCTATGAATAATAGGCTACAGAAGTACCAACATATGTGTAAAGAACACAGATAATATATAAAAGAAAAAAAGGCAAAGAATAATTCGGCATCACCACCCCAGTCAGGTTTGCAATGGTTAGAGCATCTTGGTGAGTACTTTGTTTCTTGGCTGTGTCCCCCGATATTAGATGAGTGAAGTGAGTACTGAATTAATGGTTTTATCACTAGTTTGTCAGAGCAGACGAGTCTTTATAGCAACCTTGCAAGCACACATTGATTCTGAATATCTGTCTGAATATTCTTAAAGGAAAAAATCCTCTGTTTTGGGGAAACACTGTTTTGGGTAGGTTTAGCAATATTAATAGATATATTACTTGGCAACTGAGTGCTAAAATTAATTTCCAAAATTTTGGATAGCAGGGCAGAGATCAAAATTATTTTTACTTAACTTCACCTCTTTACTGTTGTGTGTTATGCCAGTTAAAAGGACATTGCTGGAAATAAACATAATTTTCCATAACTGAAAGTGGAAAAATATGCCCAGTTTGATAAGTGTATAACATATCCATCCTCATGTTTGGGATTTGAGAGAAAACAATATGACTATTTTGAACTACTTATATTGTAAAAAAGATACTCATAAATGAAAATTATCCCTCTGTGTGGCATGATAATTGAAAAAAAATGAGTCACTTTTAAAATTCAAGTACATATTTGTCTTTAACGTAGAAGAGCAGGCAGTTTTCCTCATTAGGTGCTAAATTCAATTTTAATCTCAATTTTAAAATGGCTGTGAAAATGACAGTTTTCTATGGGGTAAGGGCTAGTATGCCCTCTTGTGTTAGCGGTTGTTGATGGATTACTGAACATGAGGAGTTCAGTTTCATAATCTGACCAAAGGGATTTAAATCAGAGACAGGCTGTACATATATATATATGAGCAGGAGAAAGGAGAGAGACATTCCTACAGGAAACTCTCTGTCTTTTGGACATGCCAGAGAATGTAGCAGAAAGGAGTCTTATAATTTCTTTTCACACTTGAATGTCCTAGAAAGCCAAATCTAATATGTATATATAATATAATTATAGTTATGGAAAATGTTATTGGTTTAAAATCCTTTGCTGATTTACAAAAGAACTGAAACCCCTGCTTTTTCCATCAGTACCCATGTCCAGGAAAGAAATAATTCACATCATAGCTGGTTTAAACCTGTGGATACACTTACTGGGCATTCAAAACAGACTTGCAATTAGCTATGCATTTGCATCTACTGATTGGCTTTTGTAAAGTTTAATTTACTTTTCTCTTATGGAGGACTCTATCTTGAATCACTGTCGTCTGTTCAGATCCTGTTCTTTTAGGAAACTTAGTCCATTTGAAAGTTACTTCAAAAGAACTGAAGAGAAAGGGGAGAATTTTCAGTGAACAATTCCAAACAATATAGTGTAATAGATCTAGTAATTTCGATAGATTTGCTTGTTCACTAACACAAATGAAAACCAATATTATTACGTTTTATGTTTTCAATCTATCTATCTATCTGTAGGTGAAACCTGGTGGCTGTCACCTGCTGAGGCTTTGATGAGTTCTTTTTCTGAGCGTGGATTCTTAAATTTTGGTGTGGTGTGAACTTAAGTGCACATAACTATAGCCACTACTATGTTAAAGCTAGGTGGAGAAGCAGTTCACTATGTGGTAGACTGTACTGTGCTTGGAAAAACAGCTTGCTTATGCTGATGATTCTGATGCTGCCAGTGTCCCCTGAAAAGCACTTGCTGTTGCCAGTTTGTGAAGTTGGTCAGTGTCGCTCAGTCTGTGACAAAAAATCCTACTCCTCTTCCTGCAAGATGGAACATAAAAGCAGCTCACGGAACATTAGCTGTGACTCCATAAGATTGAAATCTGTAAGAGGCACAGAAGAAATGAAAGAAAAGAGGAGACCCACATTTTTGACTAAAAGGTATTTTGTCCATTTTAAGAAAGAAATGTGCCAGTCAGTTCTCACTACGTTGTGTGTGCCAACATACAAAGACTTTTTTTCACTTCATTTCCTCTGCTAAAGTAGAAATGTGTGATGATGGAAAAAAAAAATTTCATAGGGAAACTACATTTGCAAATGGCATGATGGAGATCCTTCTAAAGAACAATGGAAGTAAGCAATGCTTCTGGTAAAAATCAGTGTGTACATGGATTATCTGGTGTATATTATTTGGGGTTTTGACCATGGGATGTTCTATTCAACATCTGATGGGATGCACCTTTTTCAGAGAGGAATATGATTTCTATGCTTTTGGAATAAAAGAGGGGCTCATTGATAGAGCTTTAAAGTAGTTTGGAAGGGAGAAAGAGAAAATACCAGGCTAGCCAGTGATGAGTGGTGGGATAGTGTGACAAAACCTAAGGAAATGAGCCCTAATGGGATCCCTCAAACTGCTTCATCTGGTGCTGGCTAAAAACCACCATACCTGGAGTGTTTTCACACTAATGCACACAGCACGAGGAATAAGAGGAGATGAAGCTTTGTCCCAGTTACAGAGATTTGACACCACTGGCATAAGTGAAACCTTGTGGGATGAGTCCTGCGACTGGAGTGCCCTGATGGACAGTTCCAGGCTCTGAAGGAGGAACAGGCAGGGCAGAAAAGGCAGAGGGGTGGCACTGTATGTAACAGAAGGGATAGAATGTAAGGAGCTCTCAGTTGGCAGTGGCACAGTTGAGACCCTCTGGGTAAGAATCAAGGGGCAAACAAATGATGTGCCTGTCACTGTGGGAGTCTTCTACAGACCTCTTCTCCTGGTTTGGAGGTAAACCACTGGGAGGAGTTAACTCCACACAAATACCTTGCTAGAGATTTCAAGTCAGAGCTACAATTTAATAGGAAAATTTCAATAAAGGCAATAGTACAGAAACACTGGCTTAAACCAACAAAGCCAGAAGATGACCTGACACCCTGTTGGTCAGGGTGATGATAGCAGTCCGATTGAATGGTGATTGCAGTCCTGTTGGAGTGATGAATGTGGTCTTGTCAAAGTCGTGGTCCTGTGGAAAGGTCTGGTCCTTTTCTGGAGGTCCAGTGGTAGCTATCGAGCTCTTGTCCTCTGGGAATGCAGGGGTCATATTGTGGTGTCTCAAGTCCCAGAGGATATACAGGCAGGAATGTTCAGTAACTCCCCCAGGGTGGGAAATTTTACAGTGGGATGATGTAATTCTAGGAGTTGGTCTGGGGGGTCCTTGATGGCCCATTATCAGAGATGACACCCCCTCTCCTTTTAGGCTGGGTGTGCATTGGACAGCTGTTGAAAATGACCCACCACTAGGAACTCATCAGAAGGTGATGTACATGATGGTAGAATACTTTGGTTACACCTTACATTGTAACCAAGACATGTTCTAGCTGCGATGATGACACTGATGGATTATTCCTTGAGGAACTAAAGGATGCTTCCAAGTCAACTGCCTGACGTAATGCAGTCCGTGGCACATTTGCCTGCACTCAGAAGCTGGTTCAATGGGTGCGGTGGGGCTGGCAGAGCTCTGGTCTGGAGTCCATTCAGGTCCCCAGGGTGCCGAGGAGGAAAGAGATGGAGAGGCTACCTTTTGGGAAAGCAGGAGCTTGTTTATTGTCTTGAGGGTCCCACAGGTAGCCCTGAGTGGCCATTACCTGACTCCTTTACCCCTTGCAGCGTGGGAGGGGAAAACAGGAAGAAGCCAATAATACAGGGGCTAGTGTTTGAATCTTCACGGGCAAAGAGGGTAGGCCAGTGGGAGAATAACATGGGAGGGGAGAAATAGCGCGGACCAACGGGGAATCGGGGGACACAGAACCTTCTGGGGGAAGAACCAAATGCGGGGTGGGGGGGGAGAGCCGGCAGTGACCCATATGCTATTGCTGGCTGTGGAAAACTACCAGAATGCACTGCAACAACTGCCCTTGTCCTTATAGGGGACTTGAACTTGCCTGAAATCAACCGGGACTATCCCACAGTTGGTACAACCCAGGCCAGAATATTCTTAAAAAACCTGGATGACAACTCTGTAGAACAAGTTCTAAGGGAGTCTGCTCAGGAAGATGCTGTCCCTGATTCGCTGTTTGTCAACAGAGTGGATCTCATGAGCAAAGTAAAGACTGGCGGCCATCTGGGACACAGCAATCATGAAGAGACTGAACTTAAAATCTCTGTTGACAAGATGAAAAGTACTAGCAAAACCTCAGCTTTGAACATGAGCAGACTTCAGGCTCCTCAGGGAACTAGTAATTAAAGTCCCCTGTGAAAATATTTTTGCAGGTGCTGTGGTCCATCAGTTACTTTTTAAACATCACTTCCTAAGGGAGAAGGAAGGCAGAGAGGACCTACAGAGAGACCTCAAAAAGTAGGAGAGGTGGGCAATCACCAACAGTATGGAGTTTAACAACGTCAAGTGCTGGATTCTGCATCTGGGACAGGGCAACCCTGGATGTGTGCATAGACTGGGGAATTAAATGCTGTAAAGCAATGCCACAGAAAGAGACTTGGTCGTTCTGGTTCAACTCAAGTTGAATTTGAGTCAGCAGTGCCCTTGCAGCCAGGACAGTCAACCCTGTCCTGGGGGGCATCAGTCCCAGCATCACCAGCTGGGCAAGGGAGGGCATTGTCCTGCTCTGCTCTGCACTGTGGCAGCCTCACCTCAAGTGCTGGGGGCAGTTTTGGGTGCCACAAGACAAAAAGCACATTAGGATATTAGAGAATATTCAAAGGAGACCCACAAAGAGAGTGAAGGGCCTTGAGGGGAAGCCAGATGAGGAGCAGCTGAGACCACTTGGTCTTTTCATCTTAGAGAAGAGAAGACTCAGGGGAGTCCTCATTAGGGTCTTCAACATTCTTATGAGGGGAAGAGGAGAGACAGACACTGATGTCTTTGCTCCTGTGACCAGTGACAGGACTTAAGGAAATGGCATGAGATTGTGTCAGGGGAGGTTTAGGTTGGATATCAAGAAAAGGTTCTTCACCCAGAGGGTGTTTGAGCACTGGAACAGGCTCCCCAGGGAAGTGGTCACAGCACCTAGCAGAGTTCTTGGGGCTTTTCTACATATGGCCAGGAGCTGGACTCAATCCTGGTGGGTCTGTTCCAACTCAGTACATTGTATGATTCTATTGTGACAGTCTTGGAAATTTAAAAGCCACAGAAGACATAATTAAGAATGGTGAATCACCTTATAAAGCTTTCTTAAGAAAACATAAATAAATTCAGAAATACCATCCACAAAGGAGTTTAAAACACAAAGGAATTTTATATACTACTATTTTTTTAAAATGGTTTGAAACATTCATTTTCAAGGAATTACCCTTAAAAAAACACTTCAAGAGATCTGAGTAATTTGACATGCCTTCTAACAACCACTGTTTCAGCTAATACTTACATTCCAGAAAGAAGCAAAAGTATGGTATCATCAGTCGACTGATTTTTATTTTGGAATAGAAAGTATGTAATCTAATTCTCAGCACTGTTTTGCGAGTTGTAGTAAAGATGCAAAAAAATAGCATGATTAGTCTGTTAAACTAAAAATAAGAAGATGCATCTTCAGAGTGTGAAATCACTTGAGAAGAAAATGTGACATTTATATGTTTTTAGAACTTTTCTCATTTTATAATTCCAGAATTAATTTTCTTTGGGAATTTAGGGTCCTCTGACACTTGAGAAGGATGAATTTTCATTCTGACTTTTATGATAAAGGATTCCATTTTTCAATTGTTTTGACTTTTAAAATTTTAAACACTCAGCATGAGATTGATAATGGTTATTTGTCAAGTAGAAAATATGACTTGGATTTATAGAATTAGTTCACATTTTTTATTTCTTGTCTTACACCTTTAGAGTGATTTTATTCTTGCTGTACATGCTTTTGGAATAAGAGCTACCAACCTTTCTAATAGATAAATATACTTAAAATCAGTCAGTGATAAACATATACATACCGTGCTGTCACAGCCTTGCCATGAGTAGTACGTATGAAGCTAACACTTGCAGCAGTAACATAATTCCTGGAGCTTCACTCTTCTGGAAACACGGTTAGAGCCAGGGCCATAAATAACATTAGAAAGACAGTACACCTAATAAACAGAACAAAGTTTTGATCGCAAACATTTTATGAACCGGTTAAACACAGAAAACTGAAGGAAACTAAGCTTCTGTGAATAAAACAGATCGGACCCTGAAAGTTTCGAAATATACCAAAAAAACGTGATTAAAACCACACAAGGTTACATGTTGGTGCCAAAAAAATTGATATATTTAATTTACTACTAAAAGAGGAAAAGAGAACGAAAGACAAAAGAAAGAGGGAAAGAAATGGGGGGTGGGGGGAACAGGGAAAGGGTGACAGGGGTTAGGTACAAATATATCATCCTTCTGAGAGTCCCAAGGACTTCTCATTGCTCCCCTCCATCTGGTCTTCTTGGTGATAAGGGTCTCCCACTGCCTGCCACCAAAAAGTATAGAACCCAGTGGAATAATATGCATTTGGGCCAGGTGGGAATGCC
>VXAZ01004948.1:17676-29052 GCA_013399875.1 Gymnorhina tibicen | reverse complement strand
TTCTTTCTTTCTTTCTTTCTTTCTTTCTCTCTCTCTCTCTCTCTCTCATATCTACCATCAATAAAACCCATATTATTGTCACTGGCATATGGTCCCGTTTGCACCTTAATTTGGGCAGAGGAATTTCTAAAGAACCTTAATAATAGTAATAATTGTATCATAACACAACTCTGACACAGCTTTGAGCCATTCCCGCACATCCTGTCGCAGGATACCAGGAAGAAGAGATCAGCACCTCCCTCTCCACTTCCCCTCCTCAGGAAGCTGTAGAGAGCAATGAGGTCACCCCTCAGCCTCCTTTTCTCCAAAATAGACAAACCCAGTCTCCTTGGCCGGTCCTCATAGGACATTTCTTCCAGCCCTTTCACCAGCTTTGTTGCCCTCTTCTGGACACATTCAAGGACCTTCACATCCTTCTTTAAACTGTGGGGCCCAGAACTGCACACAATACCCAAAGTGAGGCTGCACCAGCACTAAATACAGCAGGATAATCCCCTGTTTTGACCGACTGGTTATACTGTGTTTAATGCACCCCAGGGTGCAGTTTGCCCTCTTGTCTGCCAGGGCTCACTGCTGACTCATACTGAGCCTCCTGTCAACCAGCACCCCCAGATCCCTTCCTGCAGGGCTGCTTTCTGGCCATTCCTCTACCAATCTGTACTTGTGCCTGGTGTTACTTCATCCCAGGTACAGAATCCAGCATTTCAGCTTGTCAAATTTCATCCCATTGGTGATTGCCCAGTGCTCCAATATATCTAGATCCCTCTGCAAGGCCTCCTGTCCCTCTAGAGAGCACCTCCCAGTTTAGTATCATCAGCAAACTTACTAAGGGTGTATTCGACTCCTGCATCCAGATCACCAATAAAATTATTGAATGGAGCTGGCCCCAGAATTGAGCCCCAAGGAACACTGCTGGTGACTGGTTGCTGGCCAGACATGGCCCCATTCTCTACAACCCTCTGAGCTCTGCCCTTCAGCCAGTTCTTCACCCAGTGCACTGTGTACCTGCTAATCTCACAGTTGGACAACTTCTCCAGAAGGATGCTGTGAGGCAGAGTGTCAAAAGCCTCACTAAAATCCAGAAAAACTACATCCACTGCCTTCCCTTCCTCCACTAGGTGGGTGACCTTCATCGTAGAAGGATATCAAATTACTTAAACAGGACTTTCCCTTTGTAAATCCATGTTGACTGTGCCTGATGATTGCATTGTTCTTTAAATGCCTTTCAATAGCACTCAGTATGATCATCTCCATAGCTTTTCTAGGTACTGCAGTTATCCTAACAGGTTTATAGTTTCCTGGGTCTTCCCTCATGCCCTTCTTGTAAAGTAGAATAATATTGGCTAGTTTCCAGTCTGTGAGGACCTCCCCAGACAGTTGGTAGCTGATTGAGAGGGGTCCTGCTGTAACATCCTCTAGCTCCTTCAGTACCCTGGGATGAACCCCATCAGGCCCCATGGACTTGTGAACATTCAGCTGATACAGATGGTCCCTTATAATTTCAGTGTCCACAAATGGAAAGTCACTGTTTCCACACTCGTGGTCCTCCAACTCAGAGGGAAGACTGGGCAGCCCAAGGTCTATCAGCATCATTAAAGATGTCTTCAACAAATATCGGTCCAATGTTTTCCTTAGACCTCCTCTTGCTATTAATGTACTTAAACAAAGCCCTTCTTGTTGTCCGACACAACACTGGCCAGTTTCAACTCTAGTTTAGCTTTGACATTTTGTGCCTTCTCCCTGCATATGCAAACTACAACTCTGCAATCTTCCTGTGAAGCCTGACCTTGCTTCCAGAGGTCATGCAATTTCTTTTTCTTCTTGAGCTCCATGAAGAGTTCCCTGTTCAGCCAAGCTGATCTTCTGCCCCACTTGCTTGACTTTTGACACAGTGGGATTGCCTACTCCTGTGCTTTTAAAGGTGGTTCTTAAAACCTGACCAGCGCTCATAGACCCCTAAGCCCTCAAAGGCAGATTCCTAGGGGACACTGCTAAGTAGCTCCCTGAATAGCTTAAAAGTTTGCTCTCTTGAAATGCAGAGTAGCAACTGCCAACCTTTTTTCTCATTACACTGAAAATTTTAAACTCAGCTGTTTTGCGATCTCTGTGGCCAAGACAGTCACCTGCCATCACATCTCCCACGAGTCCTTCTCTAGTCACAAACAACAAGGCTAGGAGGGCATCTTTCCTAGTTGGCTCACTGAGTACCTGTGACAAGAAGCTATCTCCTACAAACTTCAGGAGTTTCCCAGACTTGCTTGTCACAGTATGGTATTCCCAGTTGATGCCTGGGAAGTTGGAATCTCCCATGAGGACAAGGGCTATCGACTGTAGCAGGGCATCTCGCCCCCAGAAGAGCTTATCTGTTGCTTGTTAACTGGTGAAATAACTCAGGCAGGACAAGCTGTCTTGTAGTGAGTTATTTTGGTGCCATGGGAGCAACAGTCCCAGCTGACAATAAACATCTTGCTGTGGAAGTGAGATCTGGAAAGATGAGCTGGAATTTCTCACTGACAGACACCTCACTTCACAAACTATAAAAGCTACACCAAACTTTCACAAAACAGAAACCTTTTGCACATTCCCTGGAAATGTGTGGAGTTTCTCCCGAGAACGGGGAAACCTGCTTTGTGGTTACTCCTCTGGAGGCTGAGTGAAAGGACTCTGTGTACGCTATTGTCATTTCGGTGATAAGTTACATTTGACTCCTAATCAATACCATTTCTTTTGCTAGCTTTAATATAAGTACCTTGATATCATGCACTGTTTTATGTAATCTACTGGTAGTTCTTTTTGTTTTATACTGTGTAGTAAGTAACTCTGATTAATGCCTTTTTTCTGTTATCTGCTATCTATTCAATAAATAACAATTTATAAATAGACCTGATCTGCCATCCTTAGAACTTTGCAGGCCAGAGTGATTTCTTAAATTTAAGCTGTTGCCAAAAATCTGAGGCTAAGGCAAGGCTTGCATGAAGCTCCCACTTGTTCCGTGACACAGATCTATAGATTTCTCCTAATTGATTATAGAGTAACTCCATTGTGGTCCTGCATGAGCTGCAGGGGGACAGCCTGCCTCATCATGGTATTCACCAAGGGCTGCAGGGGAATCTCTGCTCCAGCACCTGCAGGGGAATCTCTTCTGCCTGGAGCACCTCCTCCCCCTCCTTCCTCACTGACCTCGGTGTTTGCACCTCATTGTTTGTCCATGTCTACATAGGCATTTTTGTTTGCATCAGACCTGGAAGCTCCACTCCTACCACATATGCTAAGGCCACTGTTTTGGACAATGCCATGAATCCAAGTGGTTTTGTATTGCCCTGTGATTGGCTGGTGTTGCCATTTTTGACACTGGTATACCCCTGTGATCTCAGAGCATCCTCTTATTCACTGCCCATTTCTTTTGGACCCCCGAAGTGTTCACATATAAAAACATATAAATTTCCATGCATCTATACATCTTATATATTTGCACCTTACATATATTATTTATACAGAGATGTACAACAGATTTTTATATCTATATACACATGCAGGTAGATAGACACTATATACAGGTGTATATATATTGATAAAGATTATTAAAAATTAAAGTTTAAATGTGAATAGAAAGTAATTAAATATAAGTAAACAAAAGGCAAGTTTAGAGACACACAGAGACTCCTTTTAAAAGTCTGCTGAACAAGCTCTAATGTGTTTGGAATTGGGAGGAATGCCAAAAGGTGGGGATAGGAGGTGGGGCACAAACAACTCAGAAGATGCCTGAGGGCTATGGACTCCTAGGAGGGACCCTTTCCAATCCCCACACCATGCAAAGAAGAGACCAATCATGCAAGCCAGACTGAGAGGCCTCCTACATCCAGTCCCAGCCAAACAGGATGACCACATAGTGTTATTGAGACAGCTTCTGGACTTTGTACTGTGCTTCAGGATGCAGGCAAAACTTTTAAAAAAGGAAAATCAGGACAAAACACCAACTTCAGAACAGCACATCCATGGGGACAATAAGGAAAAGCCCCCAAGGGATTCCCCGCCAAAGACCATGTGAACCAGAAGAGCTAGCTGAAAGGCCCAGGAACAAAAAACTGTTATGAGGCAAGTCTAACAGAGAGGGCAGGTAGTGGTGGGAGCTCCCTTTGGCCATGGCTGTGGGAAAGAGTACTAGGGTTATGTGGCAAGATTTTGGTTGGGGGGAAGGAAGGAAGGAAGGAAGGAAGGAAGGAAGGAAGGAAGGAAGGAAGGAAGGAAGGAAAGAGCTAGAGCAGAGATTCCCCTGCAGCAGCCCATGGAAAAGACCATGGTTATGCAGGTTGTCCCCCTACAGCCCACCAACCACCATATTGGAGTCCATACCTACACTGCATTTCATAAAAGACCCCAAGTTGAAGCAGACTCCTGGCAGGATCTGTGGCCCATGGAGAGGAGCCCACACAGGAGAAGGCTTTGTCAGAAACTGCAGTCCACACTGGAGCATTCTATTCCTGGAGGACTGTGCCCCATGGAAAGGGCCCATGCTGGAACAGTTCTTGAAGGACTGTATTCTGTGAGAGGGATCCCATGCTGAAGCAGGGGAACAGTGAGGAGGAAGGAGCAGCAGAGGTGAAGTGTTATGAATTGAACACAACTCCCGCCCCACCATGCCACTCATGGGAGGAGGTAGAAGAGTCAGGAGTGAAGGTAAGCCTGGGAAGAAGGGGGGTGTGGGGGGTGTGTTTTTAGTTTTGTTTCTGACTATCCTTCTCTGTTATTAAGTGGCAATAAGTTAATCAGTTCAGAAGATTCCTAAAACATCTGGATGATAACTTCATGGTACAGGTACTAAGGGAACCAACTAGAAAAGGTTCCCTCCTTGATTTGTTGCTCATTAACAGAGAGGGTTGTTGTGGCGGCTGAGCCAGCGGCGGTGGAAGCCAAGGGGCCAAAGAGCTCCAGAGCAGGAGAGGCCTGTTGGTGGGCCAGCTCTGAAGTTTAAGGTCATCCCCTGACTCAGGGTGAGAAAAGCCTCCCCCATCAGGCTTTGTGGTTCTATGCAGATTTGGTCTGTCTGGTTGGCCCGTTGGCCATACGCCCCTTTTACCCCTTAAAAGGTTGTTGTTATATTACCCCGCCTTCTCTCCGCCCCTGCACCCTCAGACCATTGGTTACTGGTGCTCTGCCCGCCTCCTTTCTGTACCCCTATATAAGTTTGTCATGGCCCTCAGTTCAGGCTCTTCGTCCATGGATCCCTTTGTTGTGGTTTGAAATAAACCCTTCGGAATTCTATACGAGGAACCCCTCCTGACTCTTTGCCTCTGGTAACGCGTGAGCTATTCAGCTTGAGTGTGAGCGTGTGCTTTCGTGCCTCTATCGGCACGGGTGTGAAAGTCGGCCTGCTAGCATGCTAAGCGGCACCGTCGGAGCGATCTCTTGCCAGGGACGCTTTTGGGATAACACGGCGACCTCTCCACCGACCACCCACTCCGCGTTAGAGGGTCTCATGAGTGAAGTGGAAACTGGTGGCTGTCTTGGCCATGGCGACCACAAAGCAATCAAGTTTAAAATCTCTGTTGACAGGGGGAAAAATGCCAGCAAAACTTCAGCCCTGGACATGAGGAGAGCAGACATCAGGCTGTTCAGGGAACTAGTGAGTAAGGTCCCCTGGGAAAATGCTTTTGAAGGTGCTGGGGTCCATCAGTGCTGGTCACTTTTTAAGCACCACCTCCTAAGGGCAGAGGAGCAGCAATTCCTAAATGTCAGAAGTCAAGGAGGCGAGGCAGAAGGCCGGCTTGGCTGAACAGGGATCTTCTGGAGCGAAGGCAAAATAAGGTGGTATATGCCCAGTGGAAGCAAGGTCAGGTGACATGGGAGGAATAGAGAGGTGCTGTTCACCACTCTATGGAGGAAATTTGTGGAGCCAAAGCTCAACTGGAGTTGAAGCCAGCCAGAACTGTGGGGGACAAAAAAATGAGTTTTTAAAATATGTCAATAGCAATACCAATACATACCAACCATATAAAGTTCAAGGGGAAGTCCTGGATTCTGCACCTGGGACGGGGCAACCCTGGATCTATGTACAAATTGGGGAGCGAGATGCTGGAAAACAGTGCTGCAGAAAGGGACCTGGGGGTCCCAGTCAATGGCAAGTTGAATATGAGTCAGCAGTGTGCCCTGGCAGCCAGGAGGGCCAACCATGTCCTGGGGTGTATCAGGCACAGCATTGCCAGCCAGTTGAAGGAGGTGACTGTCCCGCTCTACTGTGCTCTGTTGCTGGTGTGGCCTCACCTCCAGTACTGGGTGCAGTTTTGGGCACTGCAATATAAGAAAGACATTAAGCTATTAGAGAGTATCCAAAGGAGGGCCACAAGGATGGTGAAGGGCCTTAAGGAAAAGCTATATGAGGAGAGGCTGAGGTTATTTGGTTTGTTCAACCTGGAGAAGAGGAGACTGAGGGGAGACCTCATTGCAGTCTACAGCTTCCTCACAAGGGGAAACAGAGGGGCAGGCCCTGATCTCTTCACTCTTGTGACCAGTGACAGGACCTGAGGGAATGGCCCGAAGTTGTGTCAGTAGAGGGTTAGGTTGGATATTAGAAACAGGTTCTTCCCCCAGAGGGTAGTTGGGCACTGGAACAGGCTCCCCAGGGAAGTGGTCACAGCACCAAGCCTGCCTGAGTTCAAGAAGCATTTGGACAATGCTCTCAGGCACATGGTGGGACTCTTGGGGGTGTCCTGTGCAGGGCTAAGAGTTGAACTCAATGATCCTTGTGGGTCCCTTCCAACTCAGAATAATCTGTGATTCTGTGATAGCAAAAGACAGTCAGAAATAACATTGGCCCTTTACAGGGTGAGGATGGTCACCCCACCCACGGGAACATAGACAAGGCAGAGGTGTTTAATGCTTTCTTTGCTTCAGTCTTCAACACTGATGATGGGCTAAGGGGGTCCCAGAGCCCTGAGCTTGTTGCCAGATGAAAAATCATCTGCACCTGGTAAGCTAACACAATGCTTATTCTTCAAAAACCACTGGCCTATGGAACTGCACAATGCCCATTCTGTAAGAAGGAGAACTGGAAAGCAACCAGCCCAGTTGTGCCAACTTTTACCAGTTCACCTGGTGGTCAGGTATGACTTTGGGGTCGCCAACCACCAGGGACCACCAAAGAGACCCCCAGGACAGAAGAACGCATGCGTAAAGGGGAGGGAACATATGTTAATGACTTTGGGGAAATGATCATCATATGTATGTTGCTTCTGGGAAAACCTATGAATGTGTATGTAAAATATAGTATATAAACAGGAACTTTACTGTATTCAGCATGCACGATATTGCAAAGGAGATATCCTCTTGTGCATCTGGCCGAATAAAGAATGCCTGCTTCTTAATGCTACATTGGTGTTCAGGAGTTTTTTTATTTTTATTGATTTTTGGTAAGAAGCTGAAAGAGCGACTGTGAGAATGATCAACTCTCAGTCAGCCCTGAACTTGTGGGGGATTTGCTACTCCAGCTGGATCCCTACAAGTCTATGGGGCCTGATGTGATTCAACCAACAGTACTCAAAGAGCTGGCTGATGTCATCACAAGACCTCTCTCAATGATTTGTGAGGGGTCTTTGGACTCTGTAGGGGGCAGGGGGGGTGTGAGTGGCTGCATGGTGCTTAGTTGCCAGCTTAGCTTAAACCACAACAGTCCTTTTTGGTGCCCAGTGTGGAACTTGAAGGGTTGAGATAACAACAGATCTGACCAGAGTGTGTTCAAACCAAATTGTTATAAGCATTCATTGTATTGGTTTAATAGTCACTGGTTACAATGTTGATTTATTTGCTCTCAGAGTTGTTGCGCTTGTTCTCGGGGTTGTGTTCTGTAATACCTGTAATATCTTACTTGCAGAATGTGTTCCCTGTGGTGATGTTTATTGTCCTTGAGGCCTGAGCTAAGACTATCATTGTGGGGTACTTTTGTAGTATTGGTTTATGATATGACAGTGTCGCTGGTCAGGAAACACATCTGGTGTGTGTATTCAGTATTGCGGGCACTTCTGTGCTTTGGGAATCATCTACTGGGAATGATTAATAATCGCACCTCTGGCCTTTTCTCCTCAGAGAGACAACCAAGGGGGGAGATACCTTCCTCCATCTTTCTTCCTTCCTTCTTCCCTTCCTTCTCCTCCAGGCCGATTACAGTAGCATTTGAGAATTTTAAAGATTTTGAATATCCTTTGAATATCCTTGAAACCAACCTTGTGCTAGGAGCCAGCATGTTGCTGCGTATGGTTCAGGTCTGGTTTAAGGTCAGACAATTAAGAACATTACCCAGAGATCTGCCCAAACGCTGGATAGTTCGGAGTGGCAAGGTGTGTGAGATTGTATGGACAAGCCCCTAGGGCAGTGGACACCTCCGTGTTTGCACCTTACCCCTGAACGAATCCAGAAAAACTAGTAAAATATTTGAAAAAGGTGTGTTACCCTGGCACCCCAGAGAGACAGATCTCTGGATCTGAAAATTAAGACGACAGGCCCTGCGGCTGCTCCAACCCCAGCGACAGACACTGCCACTGAAACAGAGAACCAACATGTGCCGGTGTCAGTTGCCCCTGTACAGAAGCAGAAGAAATGCACACGAAAGTCACCCTGTCAAATAGCTTTAGCAAAAACATTCAAGGAGGACAAGGAGGTCAAAGAGGGCGGAGAGGGCAGAGAGGGTGAAGAGCATGAAGAAGCATGGCCATCACAAGGGCCATTTTCAGTGCCATCACCAAGGCCATCACAGGAACAGGAAGAAGAGAGAGAAGAGACAATCACCACTCGATCCCTATCCCTTGGAGGGATGGCCGTTGACTATGAAAATGATACTTGAGCTTGTGTATGTTTATATATATGTATATGTATATGTATATGTATATGTATATGTATATAGTTGGGATGTGTAGGATCTGGGCCTGATGTACATGGTATAGAATAAGGGGTGGATAAGGTCTTGGTTTGGGCCAGGACAGGGTTAATTTTTGCAGTAGCCAGGAGGGGGCATGGCTAGGACCCAGAGGTTATACTATGCCACCTCACCTCATTGCTGGGGGCCTGGGGAAGGGACTCTCTCTCTTCCAGGGAGAAGGGGTTCCTTCCGGTTGAGCAAGTGTGGCAGATGGAGTGGTGGGATAAGGCTGGGTCTGAGATGGAGGTAGCAGTTTAGGTGGCACCGGTCCCAAGACAGAGGGAGCAGTTGGGTGGTGCCAGTCCTGAGACAGAGGGAGTGGTTAAGGCACTGTGGCTGCAGTCAGAACTTGAACTCTGTGCGAGCTCTGCAGTAAGTATTTTTTTTCATATGAATCTCTCCCTCTTTTGTAAACATTTTATTAATATTGTTGCTGTTACTGTTCCTTTTCTTTTCAAGCCCCACGGCGCCACTAAATATTTGTGGTGGTTTAGGCCAAATTCAGGGAAACGTCCAAAAGGGACGTCTCCTCGAAGGAAGGCAGGTTACAAACCACCCCTTCCCCCACTTGGGTTCGGGAAAAAACAAATTTTCCTCAGAGGAAAGTGAAGGAGAAAATAAAACTATTTATTTAACAAACACACAGGAAAACAATACTAATAATGCTAAATAATAAAATCTCTCGCTCTGGAGAGAAAACCTGAAAGATTTTAGAGTCCTTCTGTGGGTGTGGTCTCTCTCCTCCTCCTCGGAGCTGGGTCGGCGTGGGGGGCCCCCCCTCCAGGCCGGTGGAAGGTCCCCCGGTGGGGTTCTGATGTTCTGGTGTTCTGAACAAGTCCAGAAGAGAAGAAGGGAAAAAAAATGCCGAAGTCCCAGGAAAAAAAACCACCTCAACTCTCCATCTCTCTCCGAAGAAACAGAGCCGAAAAGCTGACTGAAAAGCAAGAAGAGATGCTTCCTCTGCTCTGCAGCAGCAGTAGCTGATCTCTGTGTCCTTGAAGCACAAACTGTTTTGAAAAGTTCGCTCAGTTTTTTTCCTCTATCTCTTGCATCCAGTTTTAAAGGCATAGAAAGGCTCAGGAATCATGTCTGGGCATAGAGCAGTGATAGGGGATACAGCAGCATAAAGTCACCCCAAGACATTCTCTCATTGCTGTTTCCAGTAAATTGTTCTTACCTCAGCCTGTGATCTTTGCCTTTTGTGCCTCCAACTGGAGGAGGGAGGGGAAGCAGCATGTGGGTTTTAGTGGGAGTATTTATTGGAGAAGACCATTACTAAACCACGACAGTGGAGAATACTATGACCAATATTAAAGGGGCCCTGCCTCCAGCCAGATAGAGTCTACAACTGGGTTTACTTGCCTGTTTGGACCAGATGGCCCAGCACATCAGCCCCACAGGAGTATGAAGCTCTAGTAGATACCAGTGCACAGTGTATCCTAATGCCTTCAAGCTATACAGTGGCCAAACATTTTCTCCTCAGCTATGTGGGTGTCTGCTCATACTGGAGAGAAAGGCCGTGATGTTATTGCCCATTGGAAATTGGCTTTCTCAGTCCTGGGCATGCCTTCAGCTGTGAAAACCGATAATGGCCCTGCATACGCCTCACAGAAAACATGACAGTTTTGCACCTAGGGGGTGTAAACCATACTTTTGGTATTCCGCATTCTCCTACTGGCCAAGCCATTGTTGAACGCGCTCATGGTACTTTGAAGTGTGTCTTGGAAAAACAAAAAGGGGGAATGCATGGAGAAATCCCACAGAGCTGACTAGAAAAGGCTTTGTATACGATTAATCATCTCACAGTGCCACCAAATTCAAATAATCCTGTTATCTTGAATGGTTCATTTCTCTCATTGCAGTCTGCAGGCGAGAGGCACCTGCCCCAGGCGAAGGTCTGGGTATGGGACCTACTTACTAACACGTGGGAAGGCCCGCATGAGCTTATTGCTTGGGTGTTGTAGTCCCCGAGCCACCAGTTGGAATGGCTGGGGGACCAGGGAGCCCAGGAGCTCGGTGGTGGGTGAATTCAGAGATCTGACACCCCCCACAAGTCGGTTGGTAGGATCCCTCTCACCTGGTCTTGTGACCTGTGTGAGTGTGGTCCCTCTGGTTGGTCAGCAGCCAGACGGTCAGTCTAACCCTGGGTCACACCCCATTGGCCCTCAGCTGTTGTCCCTCCCCATGTCTGTGCCCCTTGATAAGAACCTGTCGGGCGGAGGCCTGCCCTCTTGCTACCTGGCCTGCTTGGGAGCTGATCAGAATAAACATCGGATTCCTTAGCAAGGCCCGCCTCTGACTCTTTGCTTCTGGTACCGCTTGAGCTGACAAGCTCTGTGTGAGCTTGGCTGCATGCCTCCATCGCACGGGTGAGAGAGAAGCTGTACACGAGGTGCCCGGACACCACCAGGAGTTCCTGAGCCAGGATCTCTTAGGGACAAGCTGCAGCCTCTACCACCAGCCAAGCC
>VXAZ01004948.1:0-17440 GCA_013399875.1 Gymnorhina tibicen | reverse complement strand
GATTTGGGCTCTGTTCGGTAACTGGCCACTACCAAGCAGACCCCTTATATTGTGTTTGTTCTCTTTCTACAAGGGACCCGCAGAAGGTTGCAAACAATACCCTTTTGGTCTTTAAACAAAAAGGGGGAATTGTGGATACAGAAAAGCCTGTTAGAAAGGTTTTCCAGCTTCTTGCAGTGTTCTGTGTGAATCTTTTCTTTCTCATGCAAGCTATGAAAACAATAAGATGTTTTTCTATAACTATCTGGACACCTGGTGTTTGTCTGAGTCTTGTTTATGGTACACTGGTGTAATGGGTGTTTTAAGACCTTACCCAATCACCCCTGAGGGGTGGATGGGGTACTGACCAATATCCTTGTGGGATTAAGACATATAAGTGGACAATTAATTAATTAAATATCACATTTTCCTGCTGACTACGCTTGGATTCATTTCCTTGTCTCTGCCAAACAACTACACTGGACTGTGTGGATTCAGTGGCCTGGCACAGCAGCCCCACAAGAGTACAAGGCTTTAGTAGACACTGGTGCACAGTGTACCCTAATGCCACCAAGCTGTACAGGAACAGAACCCATTTGTATTTCTGGAGTGACAGGGGGATCCAAACAGCTGGCTGTATTGGAGGCTGAGATTAGCCTGACTGGGAATGAAGGGCAAAAGCACCCCATTGGGACTGGCCCAGAGGCTCCGTGCAACCTTGTCAAAGACTATCTCAGTAGAGGGTATTTCAAGGACCCAAAAGGGCACCAATGGGCTCTCGATATAGCTGCCCTGGAGATGGAGGAAATTAAACAGTTGTCTACCTTGCCTGGTATCTCAGATGACCCTTCTGTTGTGGGATTGCTGAAGGTCAAAGAAAAGCAGGGGCACCACAGTGGTGCACCGGCAGCAATATTACAACAAATGAGACTCCCTGATTCTGATCCATAAATTGATTTGTTGACTGGAGAGCCAAGGAGTGATCAGCAGGACCCGCTCACCCTTTAATAGTCCCATATGGCCAATGTGAATATCTAAATGAGAATGGAGACTAACAGTAGACTATTGGGGCCTGAATGAAGTCATGCTGCTGCTAAGTGCTGCCATACCAGACATGTTGGAACTTCAATATGAGCTGGAGTCAAAGGCAGCCCAGTGGTGCCACAACTGATATCACTAATGTGCTTTTCTCAGTCCCTTTGGCAGCAGAGTGAAGGCCAGTTTGCTTACACTTGGAGGGGCATCCAATACACCTGGAATTGGCAATGCCCAAGGGTGGAAATGCAGCCCTACCATCTGCCATGGACTGATCTGGGCTGCACTGGAACAGGGTGAAGCTCTGGAACGCCTGCAATACATTGATGATGTCATCGTGTGGGGCAATGCAGCAGCAGAAGTTTTTGAAAAAGGGAAGGAAATTGTCCAAATCCTTCTGAAAGAAAATTTTGCTGTAAAACAAAGTAAGGTACAGGGATGTGCACAGGACATCCAGTTTTTAGGAATAAAATGGCAAGATGGATGTTGTCAGATCCCAATGGATGTGATTAATAAGATAACAGCAATGTCTCCACCAACTATCAAGAAATAAACACAAGCTTTTATAGGCATTGTGGGTTTCTGGAGAATGCACACTCCAAATTACAGTCTGATTGTCAGCTGTCTCCATCAAGTGACCCGGAAGAAGAATGATTTCAAATGGGGTCCTGAGCAGCGACAAGCCTTTGAAGAAAGTAAACAGGAAACAATTCATGCAGCAGCCCTTGAGCCAGTCTGGACAGGGCAAGACGTAAAACATGCTCTCCACCACAGTCGGGGAGAATGGCCCTACCTATAGCCTCTGGCAGAAAGCACCAGGGGAGACTCGAGGTTGACCCCTAGGCTTTTGGAGTCAGGGATACAGAGGATACGAAGCCCACTATACTCCAACTGAAAAAGAGATACTGGCAGCTTATGAAGGGGTTCGAGCTGCTTCACAAGTGATTGGTACTGAAGCACAGCTCCTCCTGGCACCCTGGTTACCCATGTTGGGTTGGTTGGATGTTCAAAGGGAGGCTCTCCTCTACACATCGTGCAACAGATGCTATGTGGATAAGTGGGCCGCACTGATCACACAACGAGCTCAAATAAGAAATCCCAGTCGTCCAGGAGTCTTAGAAGTGATCATGGACTGGCAAGAAGGCAAAGAGTTTGGAATGTCACCAGAGGAGGAGGTAACGTGCTGAAGAGGCCCCACTCTATAATAAATTTCCAGAAAGTGAGAAGCAATATGCCTTGTTTACTGATGGATCCTGCCATCTTGTGGGAAAGCATTGGAGATGGAAAGCAGCTGTATGGAGTCCCCTACAACAAGTCGCAGAAACTGCTGAAGGAGAAGGTGAACCAAGTCAGTTTGCAGACGTGAAAGCCATCCAGCTGGCTTTAGACGTTGCTGAATGAGAAAAATGGCCAATACTTTACCTCCATACTGATTCATGGATGGTGGCAAATGCCCTGTGGATAGTAGTTGAAGCAATGGAAGCAGAATAACTGGCAGTGTAGGAGTAAGCCCATCTGGGCTGCCACATTGTGGCAAGATATTGCTGCCCAGGTGGAGAACCTGGTTGTGAAGGTACGTGTGGGAAGATGACTGGGGGTAAAATTTCAGAAAACTGGGAAGTTAGATTCACATTCTAACAGAAGTTATAACAGTACAGAAATTATAGGGTGAAATGCAGTTGCTACTCCCTGGATGGAATGCAGTTGGCATGCCCGAAATCTATTCCACGATGACTCCACACACACACACAATCTGCAACCTTAAGCACGTACTAAGGGGGATGAAACGGAGGGTGGAGCGGAGTGGAGACACTGTGGCCAGGCTCTGTAGAAATCCTTGCAGGGAGGGGAACTCGATGGTACCTTGTAGCTGATAAACCGCATAGCACCTGTCAACCAGGGGAGATAGGAGATGTTAATACCTTAAAGACTCCATCATAACTGCTGGGATCAGTCAGCAGGCTGAACCTGTCTTCTCCCCCATAGGGACGCCTATTGGGTAAGAACTGTACTCTATGCATGCTGAATGATTATCTTGAGCTAACTTTTATTGGTGATTAGAGCTTGTCTATATATTGCTTTGAATATGTTTTCACTGGCAATCCTTGAACCTTAACCCATCACAATTTTCTGTTATCAGTGTATATATTAATAAAGAGTGTTATTCTGGAAACTGTAAGTCCTTCAAGGGCACTAGCAGTTGCCAGCTGTAGGTAACATACTTGAAAAAAAGTGTGGAGACTCAGGAGGGGGGTGTCTCTCTTTTATGCTGTTGGCGTGACCCTAAACAAGTTAGTCAAATCGCCCTCCAATCCAGCAGGCTGCTCAGCGGAGAGTTCCCCTAATGGGACGCTGACAAACTGGTTGGGCATGAGAGTCTTGGCTTTCCTGGGGTGCTGACAGACCAATCAAACACAAAGGGGTTTGAAGAAATCCCCCCTTTCATGTGACAGTATGTCACATAGATGCTGATGTACCCAAGAGTCAGGCCACTGAAGAACATCAGAACAACCAGCAGGTGGATCAGGCTGCTAAGATTAAAGTTGCTCAGGTGGATTTGGATTGGCAACATAAGGGTGAATTATTTCTAGCTCGGTGGGCCCATGACACCTCGGGCCATCAAGGAGGAGATGCAACATACAGGTGGGCTCGTGATCAAGGGGGGGACTTAACCATGGGCCCTATTGCACGGGTTATCCATGAATGTGAAACATGCGCTGCAATTAAGCAGGGCCAAGGGGGTAAAGCCTCTTTGGTGTGGAGGACGATGGCTGAAATACCAGTATGGGGAGGCCTGGCAGACTGACTATATCCCACTCCCCCAAACCTGTGACGGCAAGCGCCATGTGCTTATGATGCTGGAAGCAACCACCAGATGGCTGGAAACACCTTGTGCCCCATGACACTGCCCAGAACACTATCCTGGGCCTTGAAAAGCAAGTCTTATGGCAACACCGTACTCCAAAAAGAATTGAATCAGACAATGGAACTCATTTTCGAAACAACCTCATAGACACTTAGGCCAAAGAACGTGGCATTGAGTGGGTGTATCACATTCTCTATCATGCACCAGCCTCTGGAAAGATCAAACGATGTAATGAACTGTTAAAGACTACACTGAGAGCAATGGGCGGTGGGACTTTCAAACATTGGGATACACATTTAGCAAAGGCCACCTGGTTAGTCAACACCAGAGGATCTGACAATTGGGCTGGCCCTGCCCAATCAAAACTTTCATGTACTGTAGAAGGGGATAAAGTTCCTGTAGTACACATTAAAAACATGCTGGGGAAAACAGTCTGGATTATTCCTACCTCAGGCAAAGGCAAACCCATCCATGGGATTGCTTTTGCTCAAGGACCCGGGTGCACTTGGTGGGTAATGCGGGAGGATGGGAAAGTGCGGTTTGTGCCTCAAGGGGATTTGATTCTGGGTGAGAAGAGCCAATGACTTGAACTGTATGATGTTAATAACCATTTAATACTGTGTATTATCACTTCTATGGTGGCTATGTGTGCATCACCACACTGGGCACCTCGTGGAATCTATCTTTGCCACATCCATTCTGGGGATACGAATCTGACTTCCCCCTGATCGCCGCATTAATGAAGAATGAACTTTGATAAAATTGAACAAGTGCATTAACAGTGGAATCAGAACTGACTTCAACATGCAGCATGCAACAACCCAACATCACACCATCTTTCCTGCTTGAAAAACTGTTATCAGGGATGGAGGCCAAAATCATGGACTAAATTAATTCAACAGACATTTTGTGGACATTTTATGGACAATTTGCAGAGGCGGTCCATAGACTAAGGGAATGAGGTCTGTGTGTATATCTATCAAAATAAATAGGGAAGGTGGTGGAGTATTGGGAAGTGTGAGACCCGGCATGATGTAAATGGTATGGAATAAGGGATGGATATTGTTGGGCACAAAGGGTTATAGCAAATGGGGTTACATCACGCTGGCGTCCAGTCACTAGTGGGGTTCCGCAGGGCTCCATCCCAGGCCCAGGTCTCTTCAACATCTTCATTAACAACTTGGATGCAGGACTCGAAGCTGTACTAAGTAAGTTTGCCAACAACACTAAATTGGAAGGAGCTGTTGGCTCCCTCCAAGTCAGAGAGGCCCTGCAGAGAGACCTAGACTAACTAGAAGGCTGGGCAATCACCAACCATATGAAGTTTAACAAGGGCAATGCTGGACTCTGCACCTGCGATGGGGCAACCCTGGATGCACATACAAATCAACCGTACCCTGGGGTGCATCAGGCACAGCACCTCCAGCCGGTCAAGGGAGGTGACTGTCCTGGTCTACACTGCGCTGGTGCGGCCTCACCTCCAGTACTGGGTGCAGTTTTGGTCACCACAATATAAGGAGGATATAAAGCTATTAGAGAGCATCCAAAGGATGGTGAAGGGTCTAGAGGGGAAGCCATATGAGGAGGGGCTGAGGTCACTTGGTTTGTTCATCCTAGAGAAGAGGAGACTGAGGGGAGACCTCATTGCAGTCTACAGCTTCCTCACAAGGGGAAACAGAGGGGCAGGCCCTGATCTCTTCACTCTTGTGACCAGTGACAGGACCTGAGGGAATGGCCCGAAGTTGTGTCAGTAGAGGTTTAGGTTGGATATTAGAAACAGGTTCTTCCCCCAGAGGGTAGTTGGGCACTGGAACAGGCTCCCCAGGGAAGTGGTCACAGCACCAAGCCTGCCTGAGTTCAAGAAGCATTTGGACAATGCTCTCAGGCACATGGTGGGACTCTTGGGGGTGTCCTGTGCCGGGCTAAGAGTTGAACTTGATGATCCTTGTGGGTCCCTTCCAACTCAGGACATTCCACGATTATCTTCCCCAAGTTGAGTCCACTTTGCCCGTGATGGTAATTGGCAGGTGATCTCCCTGCCCTTATCCAGACCAATGAGCTTTTTGTCTTATTTTCTCCCCCTCTCCTGCTGAGGAGTGAGAGCTGCTTAGTGGGCATCTGGCAGCCAGCCAAGGTTAAACCATCATAGTTATATACCTCATTCAACAAAGAAAACCTCTATACTTAGTGCTTCAAAAACAACTTAAATATTTTAGCTTTACACCAAGACAGGTATAATTTGCAATGTATACTTTAACCACCCAATTCCCTCACGGAGGCAAATAAAACTTTTCTCCTCGAGTGCAGGATCTTGGGGATTGCGGCGACACACACACAGAGCAGCAGGCACTGCATTTGGGGACAATATGTTCTAGGATTGGTGAGCACTCAACATGTTTAACAGGCGGCAAGGTTATATTTGTCTGCCTTCTTCCCCCCCAAAAGGAGGATTCAATTAGGCTTTAAAAACCACGTATGAAAAAATATTTAGGTGTCAGAGATTAACCAGCCAGCGTGATGCTAAAGCAAGAAGGGCTAATGTAATTATTGGCTGTATAAGTCAAGGGAATAACAAGTCGAGAGAAATATCTGAGTGGTGCAGACTGAACCAGCCAGATACCATATACAGCGCTGGAATCCATGCTTTAAAAAAATAAACAAAAGCACAGAAGGAAAACATTTCAAAATAAAATTCAGGAACTCAAGTATGCCTCAGAGAGACAGAGAGAACCATCTGTTTAGTTATCAAAAAAAAAGATGACTGGGAGGTCAACTGTGGCGTGTCGGCACCTTCACAAAGTGAAAACAAAGTATTAAAAGGCTTTAGCTATCAGTTAAAGGCATAACAGGGGTTAGGGCTTGAATACAATGCCAATTTGCATTAGAAAATAGGTATATGTTTTCAGCAGTTAGCATGATCAACCACTGGAAAAAGCAAATGAAAATCCCATGGATCCTGCATCCTTAGAATCATAGAATCAAGACCAGATTCCTTTTGTCTAGGACACATTTTAGTCATAAGGCATTATATTCAATGCAAGGGCAACTGTATGGAAGTTAATGGTTTGATACACAGGCAGTCAGACAAAAATCTCAGTCCATTCTGGCCCTAAACTCTGAGGATACAGTCCTGACTTCAAACAGTCTTTATGCCTTAATGTTTTGGGAGTAAAGTCATTCCAAATGAACAAAACATGCCAGAGGATTTCAAAGTTTCCATTCCACAACTCAAGCCTACAGATAACTACTGTTAAGTACAACAAATAAACTCAGTGTAATAAAAATTATGTGCCACAAAAAATTCTCCTGTCTAATAAATTAGCCGAAGAGCACTGTATTGCCAAATCTATTTCAAGTAATCAATTGACTCACAGCTTCCATTATATCAGTCTGTATATTTAAACTAGTAAATGGCTCCCACTCACCACAAAATCAGTCGGGTCAGTTGGTGGTGAGCAATTGTTTTCATTTGCATCACTTGCCTTTCTTGTGTTTTATTCTCCTCTCTCATTTTTTTTCTATTTTCCTTACAATTTATTATTATATATTTCTAATTATTAAACTGTCTTTATCTCAACACACGAGTTTCTCACTTTTACCCTTCCAATTCTCCCGCATCCTACCAGTGGGGAAAAGGGGGGTGAGCAGCTGTGTGGTTGTTAGCTGCTGGCTGGGGTTAAACCACAGCAATACATAAACGTGAAAAAAAAAATCAGTTTAATTTATGAACTAAATAATTGTTCACAAGCCAGCAGTTAAATCTTTGTTCCAGTAACCTGAAAAAAAATTGCTTTTAAGCACATATTGCACAGCACACATTCCCCAACACAGATGCAAATGTTTCCCACCACACTATGCTATGCACAAGTTGTTCCATGAGCAGTAGAACTAAGAGAGCCTGGTTTCCTCTGCATTTGTGCCTTTACTTTCCTCAGTCATAGTAACACCAACATACCCGCTCTTGATACCTCCAGTTCTCACCCAAATCTCCTCAACACTTTCTCCATCTGACTCCACATTGCCTAACTACAAGCTGGGCAAGAGGCAGTCATTGCTACATGACTGGTTGCCAAAAGCTAACAAGAACACAGGTAAGTCTTGAGCTCACCGCACTGTCTCACGCACTTATTTAGGTCCCTTCTTTACCTTTCTTCAGCCATCAATTTATTTTTATTATTATTTTAAAGAAAACATGTAAGTTTCATTTCTTTATTCCTCTACAAAACATAGCACAAGTTCACTAGCATGAGCAATGTCAGGTTGACTATGAACAGCTGAGGTGAGAGGGTGTTGGGGGCAGGGTTTTTTGTTTGCAGTGGTTTTTTTTCAGGGGTTGAGGGTTTTGGGGAGTTTTGTGGGGGGTTTTTGTTGTTGTTTTGGGGTTTTTTAAAAGAAGCCCCTAATGATAACATATTAATTGTTTTTTAACTGTGCCTTTCTAAACTGCTCATAGCAAATTCACTTTTTTCAACTAGCCTGTACCTAGAGATAACATTTGAAAATTACATTTGGTGCTATAAAGAATAATCTCTAAAAAGAATTTGTGAGTTCTTCAAAACAAAATGCAATTTGATTAGCTTTTACTATACAAGACACATAACACTATGTCATTATACATGTAATGGTTTTGGCTGGGATAGAGTTTAAATGTGAATAGAAAGTAATTAAATATAAGTAAACAAAAGGCAAGTTTAGAGACACACAGAGACTCCTTTTAAAAGTCTGCTGAACAAGCTCTAATGTGTTTGGAATTGGGGGTAATGCCAAAAGGGGGAGATAGGGGGTGAGGCACAAACAAGTCAGAGCATGCCTGATGTCTATGTGCCTCTCTCCCCAGCCTGCACAACAGCCTGCATCTGGGGAAAGTTCCCAAGTTAACTGCAGAGTTGTGAGACAAGCAGAGCCAATAACAACATTTAGAGCTGTGGCCATGATTACATAATGACTGACAAAGCTCACTGTACTGGGTCTGGCGAGGATGAAGTTATGAAGTTGACTTTCTTCATAGCAGCCCATATGGTGCTGTGCTTTGCATTTGTGGCTAAAACAGCCACCATCCCCCTCATCCACCATCAAGTGGGTAGGCTGGCAGTGGGCAAGAGGCTGGGAGAGAACATAGCCAAGACAGTTGACCCAAACTGACCAAAGGAATATTCCATCCCATATGACATCATGCTCAGCAATAAAATTTCAAGGAAAGGAGGATGAAGTGAAGAATGTTTGTGGTTATGATGTTTGTCTTCCCAAGCAACCATTATGCGTGCCGAGGCCCTGCTTCCCAGGAAGTGGCTAAACACCTGCCTGCTGATGGGAAGTAGTGAATGAATTCCTTGTTTTGCTTTGCTTGCTCTGCAGCTTTTGCTTTCCCTATGAAACAGTCATTATCTCAATGCTAGAGTCTTTTTGCCTTCCTTCTATTTTCTCCCCCTTCCCAGGAGAGGGGACTGAGCAAAAGGCAGGGTGGGTGCTTGGCTGCTGGCTGAGGTCAATCCACAACACTCACAGAAGTTTCTTGCCCCAAATAACTTTTTGACAAATTTAACACCATAATATTATTCATAATGTAAAAGGAGGGAACAGGTCTTGGTATATCTAAGACTGTTGATTGTTTTGCCTGTGAAAATAATTGGTAAATGACCTCCCTGTCCTTACCTCAAGCCATGCGCTTATTTTCTTCCCCTGCTCTGCTCAGGCAAGGGAGTTAGAAAGCATCTTGGTGGGCACCTGGAAGCCAGCCAAGGTTAACCCACCACAGTTTTCTGGTACAGTATAATGTTTGTTATTCTCTGTATACCTAAATAAAGAAACCTGAATGAATCCAGTGTTGGGTTCAGATTTGTGATGGAGAAAAGAGGGTGTTTAGAAACACTGAGCAGTCTGTTACAACTAATAGGTGAGTTACGCTCATAGCAGTTGGCAGTGGTCTGTGGAGCACTGATAGCATCTAGGAAGAAAGATGAACCCTGGGAAGAAGAGCAAACAGTTGTTTGCTAAGGTTTACTTGTCTAGAACAAGTTTACGCATCATAGAATATCTGGATTTGGAAGGGACCTATAAGGATCATCAAGACCAACTCCCTGCTCCTCTCGCAGGACTACCTAAAACTAAACCATATGACTAAGAGCATCGTCCAGGCACTTCTTGAACTCTGACAGGCTTGGTGCCATGACCACCTCCCTGGAGATCCTGTTCCAGTGACCAACCTCCCTCCCAGTGAAGAACCTTTTCCTAATGTCCAGTCTGAACTTCCCCTGATGCAGCTTTATTTTGTTTCTTCATGCCCTATTACTGGTCACCAGAGAGATATCAGCACTTCCCTTTCCACTGCCCTTCTTGAGGAAGTTGCAGACTGTGATGAGGTCACCCCTCAGCCTTCTCTTCTCCAAGCTGAACAAACCAAGTAACCTCATCTGCTCCTCATAAGTCTTGCCATAGAGACTTGTGGTGCATTTAACCCCAGCTGGCAAACAAGTACCTTGGGATGGGGAGGACAATGGAGGAAAAAAGTAAAACTTGTGGATTGAGATAAGAACAGTTTTTATAATTGAAACAAAGTAAATTATACTAATACTACTAATGATGATAATAATAATAATATCAATGATAATAGTAATGAAAAGGACACAGAGAGAGAAATAAAACCCAAGAAAAAGAAGTGATGCACAATACAATTGCTCACCACCCACTGACTGATGCCCAGCTAGTCCCCAAGCAGCGATTGGTGCCAACTCCCCCCATTTTATATACTGAGCATGATGTTCTATGGTATGGAATATCCCTTTGGCTAGTTCAGATCAGCTGTCCTGGTTATGCTCCCTCCCAGCTTCTTGTGCACCTGCTCACTGGCAGAGCATGGGAAACTGAAACATCCTTGACTTTGTGTAAGCACTACTTAGCAACAACCTGTCAGAGACTGAAAATAGTTTATGCCTCAAACATTGATATAAAAGAAGCTACAACCACAGAAACCTCCTTGAAGACTCATGGGGTAGACTTGGTAACTTTGGACTGTAAGTTGAACTGCTGATTAGATTAAAGGAAACCCATTGTTCAGTCACCTCAGGCTGAAGGAAAGGTATGCATTGACAATAGACCAAAGCCTCCAGCTTCGATCCCAGCTGAATTTGGGGTGGGGGGAAGAGCACAGCTCACAGGAGCCAGGTTTACACAGACTCCCCCCAAGCGAGGGAGGAGGAGGAGGTTTTTGGGTGCGTGGTGTAACCTCTGGTGAGAAGCAAGAAACACCCATCCTCCGATTACACAAACTGGCCCAGCTGTGGAACCCCCAACCCCACGGGACATCCACGTGAGAGGCTTTTCCCCATAGGACTAGTAGTGAGTGGCCTGGCCCAAAAATCAGCACAGTATTTGAGTTGTGGCCTCACCAGTGCCAAGTACAGGGGAATGATCACTTGCCTAGTCCTGCTGGCCATGCTATTTCTGATACAAGCTGGGATGCCATCAACCTTCTCAGCTACCTAGGCACACTGCTGACTCATGTTCAGCTGACTGTTAACCAATTCTCCCAGATCCTTTTCTGCCAGGCAGCTTTCCAGCCACTCATTCCCAAACCTGCAATGTTGCACGGGGTTGCTGTGACCCAAGTGCAGGACCCAACACTTGGCCTTATTGAACCTCATACAATTGTCCTTGACCCATGGACCCAGCCTGTTCAGATCCCTCTGCAGAGCCTTTGTACCCTCAAGCAGATCAACACTTGGTGTCATCTGCAGACTGGCTGAAGGTGCACTTGGTCCTGTTGTCCAGATCATTGATAAAGATATTAAATGGAACTGGCCCCAGTACTGAGCCCTGGGGAACACCACTCATGACTGGCCACCAACTGGATTTAGTTCCATTCACCACCACTCTCTGGGCCTGGCCATCCAGCCAGTTTTTTACCCACGAAGTATATGCCCATCCAAGCCATGAACTGCCAGTTTCTCCAGGAGAATGCTGTGATAAATAGTGTCAAAGGCTTTACTAAAGTCCAGGTAGAAAACATCCACAGCCTTTCCCTCATCCACTAGGTGGGTCACCTTGTCATAGAAGGAAATCAGTTTGGTCAGGTAGGACCTGACGTTCACAAACCCATGCTGATTTGGCCTGATTACCTGGTTGTCCTGTATGTGCTGTGTGATTGCACTCAAGATGTTCTGCTCCATAACCTTTCTGGGCACTGAGGTCAGACTGACAGGTCTTTAGTTTCCTGGATCCTCCTTCTGGCCCTTCTTGTGGATGGCTGTCACATTGGCCAACCTCCAGTCATCTGGGACCTCTCCGGTTAGCCAGGACTGCTGAGAAATTATTCAAAGTGGCTTAGCAAGCTCTTCTGGCAGCTCCCTCAGTCCCTTTGGGTGGATCCCATCCAGTCCCATAGACTTGTGTCTGTTTAAGGGGTGTAGCAGGTTGCTAGCCATTTTTCCTAGGACTATGGGGGTTTCATTCTGCTCCCCATCTCTGTCCTCAAGCTCAGAGAGCTGGGTACCCAGAGAGCAAGTAATCTTACTATTAAAGACTGATGTAAAGAAGGCATTACATAGCTCAGCCTTTTCCTCAGCCTTTGTCAATGTTCCCCCCACATCTAAGAAATGATGGAGATTCTCCTTAGCCCTTTTTTGTTGCACTTTTTTTTGTCTTTTGATGCCTGAAAGATAGGCTGGAAATAAATCCCCATAGACCGATGTCTATAGAGCAGGTATTTGTGTATTGCAGTGCTGGTGATGAGGGGGATTACTCTTCCTAACTCACCCACCTTTGTCAAGTGCTGTGTTATATTTATACAGTAAATTTTGCATAATGTTGCTATGTCATTACATCATCACTTACGCGCCGGAACTAATTTAAATAGCATGATCTCATGGTTATTAGATAATAATTTTCACTGCGCTTGTGCTTCCCCAATTCGGGGGTCTTCGGGGGTCTTTGATGAAGGCTTCTAAAGTCTTCTTCGCACTTGAACTTTTCAACTTTGTCTTCGGAGTATGCGTAGTTACGGTGCTCCTTGGTCCATCTGGTCTTAACCGGCCTAAATTCTTTGTTTTGTGGCTAATTGGCTTTGCACTTGCCAATTTCTCATTAGTACTACACTTATCTATCTCTGAAACTGTACACCTGGTGAGGTTTTTTTTCTCTTTTTGTCTATTCTGCATTTAAGCAACTAGTTAACCATATACTAGCCATTACATTGTATAAAAGGTTGTTTATATCAGTTTATATAGGTATCAAAAGTTATGATTCAGGTTATATAAGTATCAGGTTATGTAGGTATAGAAGTTATGATTCAGGCTATATAAGTATATAAGCTATGCTTCAGATTATATTGATATTAGGTTACATAGATATCTTATAACTCAAGCTATATAAGCACCTTGTAACTTTGACCTAAGTCATATAGACATCACTTTGCATGTGGACAAGGTACAAGTTTGGGGAAAGCAGTGCCAGGAGTGCCTGTCCCTGTGTGTCAAGAAGGCTAAATGGGGCAGGGGAAAAGCATGCATTGCACGAGAGTAGATTCACCCCTCACGCAATCACTCCCATCTTGATGAAAAGATAGCATACAAGGATGCTACCTGAAAAATGTGTGCATGCATGAGGGAGCAATACTGGGCTGGGAATCCTACAGGGGCCAACCTAGGGAGAAATGCAGGGAGTACAGCAGCGAGGTATCCTCCACCCCGAGCTTAGGGGGGAACCAGAAAGATACTGCTCCCATTTCAGTAAACGCCAGCCGAAGTGGGATAGGAGGAATGGATAACGCGAAACCAATCCCATATCTCAGTAGGGGCTAGGATACAGAGGAGCGTATGTGTACATGCACTGCGCATGCGCTATATGCATAACACGCTCACTCGGCTTCTTTCGGTCCGTATTCGGCTATTTCCGTCTCTTTGTTTTAAACTCTGAGTTGGAATACTGGAGTGGGGGAGGGGAGAGAGAGAGAGAGAGAGAGAGAGAGAGAGAGAGAGAACGAGAGAACTGTTTTCTCTCTTTTTTTTTTTTTTTTTTTTTTGACGGGGCTAGGGAAAAAATAAAAGGGGAACTGGAAGGAAAAGGGGACGGGAATCAACTCCCTGAAGATAAAAAGATTTCTGCTCCGCCCCCTTATTTTAGCGGCCGGATATAGCGTTGCTCCTCTCCTCTGTCACCGTCGCTGCCATTTGTTGACAGGTCAGTCTGCTGCCCGCGGGGGCGGGGGGAGGGGGCGCGACGCGACGCCACGACACGACGAAGGAACACGACATCACACCGCATCACCGCACGGAGTCGGGTATGGGCAGGCTGCGCTTGAGCATTTTTGATGCAGAAAATGCGCTTTATTGTTTCAGGTTTGCATGGAGACCTCACATTACTATGGGTTGGCTTAGGTGTGTACCTCAGCAAGGTTACAAGGAATGTTTGTGGAGTTGGTGGTGGGGTTTGAGAGCTGTCTTAGTCACGTTCAGAGAGATTCTGTTTGAGAGAATTGATTCCCCACATAAGCAATACCCCAATAAAGCAAAGGATCCAAATAAATCGGTGTCTGTGAATGTAGAGGAAGTTGTTCTGTCTTCTCAGGGTAATGATTTAGTCATTTTAGGTATTCTTGGTTTTGCAAACCTAGACTATTTTGATTTCTTTTTTTTTTTTTTTTTTTGGTCAGTTTGGTCAGTCCTTTTTTATTGCTTTCTATGGGATCTCAGCAGCGGGTGGTTTTAACCAATTCTTTACTTTGGCTGTTTGCAAATGTTATATTTTTCATAGCCATTTGTTCTCAATCTTATACTGGAATCATTATCATGTTTTTGTATGGGTTGTGCTTTAATAGTGCCCATAAAAATATCCTGCTTGGATATTTTCTCGTCATTTCTTGTCTAAGCCATTATTGCTAATATGCTTTTGCTAACTCGTACCTTTACACTGGTAGAGGGGAGTTGCAAATGAGACAGTTAACTTCTTTCACCCTGAACTGTTTTTCTCGTCATGAATACTGACAGATTCTCTTAGAGGGGTTAGCTTTTTAACCAGAAATCACATACCTCTAGAAACTGAGGTTTTTGCTAATTTCTTAATGCTACTTTAATGTCCTCATGTCNACTGAATTTATTACCAATCAAATCAGAGCAGGATAATGAGAATTAAAACAAATCTTAAAAATACCTTCCCCCCGCCCCTCCCTCTTTCCCGGGCTCTACCTCCTCCCCCCTAGTGGTGCAGGCAGACAGGGAATGGGGGTTATGGTCAGTTCATAACAGGCTGTTTCTGCCGCTGCTCAGGGAAAGGAGTCGTTCTCCTGCTCCACCATGGGGTCCCTCCCACGGGAGACAGTCCTCCATGAACTTCTCCAGCGTGAGTCCATCTGCCCGGGCAACAGTTTTTCATGAACTGTTGCAACGTGGGTCACTTTCCACGAGGTGCAGTCCTTCATCCCTCCCAGAATCTTGCCCACCCCAACCCCTTGATGGGGGATAGAATGTTGAGAGACAGTGCTGATGCTGTGCCAGCGCTGCTCAGCAGTAGCCAAAACACTGGTGTGTTCTCAACACCTTTCCAGCTCCCCATGCAAAGCACAGCACTGTGAGGGCTGCTATGGGGAAATGAACTCCAGCTCAGCCACACCCAATACAGTATTTTGAATGGGCTTTTTGAACCCTAAGTATACAAGGCAGGCAGCAGGCCTGTTAGGAACTGGACATCCATTTTCTGGACTCTTAAACTGTGAGCATGTCTTGGGGAGGATGTGAGCTGTTTTGGAAGTCTACACATGTGGATGGGGGAGTATTTGGGTCCTAAAGAATCTAGTACAGAAGTTGGTGGGTTGCATGTGTGAGCTTAATGTTGGGAGATTTTTCTGGTGCTTTTTTGTGCTGTGAATAGAGGGCTAGGGTTGTTAAGTCCTGTGTGTGTAGGTTTTTGGTGGAAAAAAGCTGTTGGTGGGTTGTACAGGGTTTACTGCTGTGTAAATAAGGGTGTTGGGTTGTGGCATGGCAGTGAGATCTTTCCTTGTATGTTGCAAGAGTGCTTGTCCTCCCAATATGTGAGGGAGATGTTAGAAGGGTCATGCAGAAAATGTCTGTCCCTCTTTATCACACCATTTGTGACAGGGATGAGTGTCTCTTGTATGTCAAAATGTGAAGGTTTGGGGAGGATTGTTCCTGGGTGCTCTAGACCCTTCACCAGCATGCAAAGGGAGGGGGAGGGAATCTGTCTCTAGTGCGAATGGTGTAGGCATATTCCTTGCTAAATGAACTCAATTATACAGATGTGGGGTTTTAATGCTGTGTACAGGTTTAGGTTTTCTAGTCCTGTGAGAAGTAGGAATTGAAGTAGCACTGGTAGATTAAAAAAAGGAATGTTTGTGGTTTGCATTGCTCCTCCCCATTATTTGTTGAATGGTGTAGTCTTGTACTACCAAGTTCTGCTTGTTTTCTACAAATGCTGAATTTGTCAGTGAGTTGTGGTGCTATGGAATAACATGGCAGTCTGTTTCTTGTTGAAAAGTAATTGATTTAGCTTCAGAATATTCTATGAAGAAACTGCAGGAGACTTTATACGTTAATACTATGGTTGTGTAATACTCAGATGCTCTTTGATAGCTCACATATATCTTTTGGGAAATGTTATATACTCCATAACTCTGTCATAGTCATGCATAGTCTCAAATCAGTTTAGTTTTTTTTTCTTTCCCCCCCTGGATGTGAAAGATGGGTGACTGAGAAACCTAGATCTAGAAATTCTGACCCATGTGTGCTCTAGGATGTTCCTTTAGAGGTGTTTTGTTTTGCTATTTTTCAGGAGTCCTACATAATTGTCTACCTATGTTTATTAAAGCTGTGAATGAGAAAGTTAAAATAAACCCCCCCCCCTCAGATTCTATTTAAACATAACATTAATTCAAACTTGGAAATCTCATGTGCAAAATGATCCTTCTGGACTAAAGTACTGTAAAGTACTCTCCAGGAAGCTACTTCAGGAATAAATTAAAAATATTTGCATGGAAGCTTTAAGCTAGATAAGACCTGTAAAGTGGATGTACATTTTGAAAAACACTGTAAATGTAGTGGGATCTTTCAAGAATGTGAATGTAGAATATTCCTGGGGGTTTTTTAATATGTGTATATGTAGCTCTTCATCCTTTTATGTTGGGATAGTATTCTGACTGGTACATACTTTGAGACAGAGATACTAAATGGAAGCCTTTATCAGCAGTATTTGGTGATGCAATGGATTTCAGAATGTTGATTTTCTTGAATGTCCTGTGGTTTAAACTGTTTCCTTTTTGAATTTACTAGTAAAAAGGGCCAAGTGACAGTTCAAACTACACACTTATGCTCTGATAAATGCTCTATCAGGTTTGAAGGGAGGCCACAGAAAACTCATTTAGGAATGTCAGATTAGAATGTCTGACTGAAATAAATTAACAGCTAGAAAGACACTGCCCAATTCCAGAATCTATTACTTGACACAGGACCTGTATTAAAGTCCTGTCTCTAGGGTAAATTAATAATTTCAGTAAAAGACAGATTTTTGAGAAGATAAAAGTCAAGGCTCACAGACTTTGTTCATAGAATCACAGAA